>SRQL01000260.1:0-37059 GCA_018360575.1 Claviceps sp. LM454 group G7
CCTCTTCGCAGCCTCACAGCCTTCGCATCACTTGGGGCTGTGATAACACACCGGGCCGCCATCGCTAGGGGAGCCCGCCTTGCGTCGTCGTCTGGCCTTCTATTCTATTCCTTATTCCTTTTAGGGCCTATCAGCCGTTGCCCCGTTTTGTTATGTATCATGAGATAGATGACGGTAGACGGCTTGTTTGGTGTATGTGCGGCGGTATCTGTGCTTTGGGGTTGTGTTGCATAGCTTATGTGTTTGGCTTTTGACTGACTGAGTCTGCGGGGGCACGTATATATATGTGAATTGAGATGGGGTTTATGCTGAACGTGCGACCGTCGATGGTGATGTGATGATTGATGTTGTTAGTGAGCGTGTGATGGGCTGAAGATTCGAGTTGCTTCTTGGAAAGAAGTTGGACTTGGAAGTAGGATTTGCTTTTGAAGTAATATTGATGGTCAGGAAAGCTGGCTGTCTGGCTGCAGCCTTAGGCCTGCCGCCTACCGCTCACTGCCTTGTTCTGAAGATGTGTGATCTAGAAAACGTCCTCCAAGGGGGGTCAGGCGAAGTTTAGTATTCACGCCGGGCTTTGCATGTCTATAACTTACATCTATCGGTATGCAGTCTGTACCTTTGTTTGTCTACCAGCTGCCTGTCTAGACTCTACGGGTCTGTCGGCCGGTCCGTCTACATATAACACAACTCGAGCAGTCACGCAACACGGTCACGACAGGGTAAACCCAGATACGGCCCTTCCCACGTCCGCACAACTCCAAGGGTCACTTCCGTGTGTTTCAGCCAAATTGTCTCAAACGGATGTTCGCCGACGGATGGCGCCGTGTATCAACCCGACCCGAACCGATGTGTTGACCCTTCCTTGCCTGTCTCTATAATACTAATACTGAATCCAATTCCTCATCATCCCGTTGCTCAGTATTAACTTGCTCGTGCTTCCTTGCTGGCCTCACGCCCTGTGACTACAGTCGTAGTCGTACAGTCGGGCCTTTTGCTCGTCCGGCGGAGTTGGTGATATTTTGAATGCTCTTCAATGCAAAATCTTTAGTACTTTACTCCTGACATTCCATCAAGTAATCCAATGTGGCAATGTCTGCCTCTAATCGCGCCCGAGCTCGAATACGCAAGCCTTCCATCGCCTTGAGCAAGTCAAGATTGAGCGGTCTACGGAAGCAGGCCGCAGACACAGTCACGCGGGTGTGATTCAGTACCCACGGGGGGGCTAAATGCCCTTTAGCCGAATCGAGAAGCAGGGCAGATACCTAGGTAGGTAGGTATGTATGTAGGTACCTACTGCAAAAGGCTTCCCGTTACGTCAGAAGCAGCGCTTGAGATACAATGACGTCGACGAGGGAAAGATAAGGGCGTTATGCTTTCCACTTGTTAATTTGTGATGCTAGGGCCGCGGTGAGACAGGTACAGTTTTCAGTACATAGTCAGAATAGCCACGCAGCGCTAAGACTGACTAGACTCAGATCAGGTTCTACATACACACATGTTGTTGTAATGGAGTCATGGACTAAGGAGACACAGTGATGAGCTACCAGGAACGTGGGATAGGTAGTTACATACCTAAAATCTCACCTCCAGAGTCCAGGGGAACCTATACTCACTGACTCAGCCACTTACCTACACACTCAGCACTGTCTAGCAAATGCCACTAGGTATGTAGGTAGGTACACAGTTACCAGTATACGTCATACCGTGCGTCGGACCGCCGACCGGGCTGAAGGTGCGCATCACTTGAAAGCCTTGGGCCAAAACTCAGAAGCATTGAGTCCGCGCACCGTCGGGTCATCAGGGCTCGTTCTGTGGCGGCTGGCCAAGTGGCCAGCACTAAAAGGGGGGATTGTATGACGCGGCTCATCCGTCCGAGATCCTAGAGGTATAATGTGGGCTGAAGGACCGTACCAGGTAGGAAACCATCGAGGGGAAATCCTGAACAAAGGAGCTTCCAGTTCATAGGAATAGGTTCCACGTGGAAAAGAGGGCGGGTTGCCGAGACCCTCGCTCTCTAGCGCACTTGAAAAGTTGACAGAAATAACGAATAAGATTTCCTCAACGCTTTGGGGTTGTTGATGTGATTTTTCTCTATGTTTCCGATTTCTTCATCCCCTTCTTCAACCCATTAAATTTGGTATTTTATCACAAACACACCCACCATCTGGCATCCCATCGCTCACCCCTCTATGCATGCGGCGCCATCCCCAGCGAGTTGTTGCCGGCATGAAACACCACGAACTGTGACTTGAAGAAGATGTCTCCATAGACGGCCAATTGTCCCGGCGGTGTTGTCTGGATACCTCCAAAGCACGCTGCGAGAAATCTGGTTAGTTCATGAATCATGAGTGTTTCTGATAATATTCTTTCACTCGATCGAATCAATAAAAAGGAAAGAAAACAAAGGAAAACGTACTCCCATTGCCAACATTCGAAAAATTCACATCCCGTCCCGAAATCGCGGCCATGTACACCCCGCCCACATCCAGCTGCAAGTCCGGCAACTCAGCCTGACACGGAAACGTAAACCCTCCCATCTGAGTATCATTCCTCGCACCTCGCACCTGCGCGTAGTAGCCCTCCACGACCTTTGCGTCCGCCAAAATAAGCGTGGTGCCCGTATCAGCAATGGCCTGAACCCCCGACGTAGACACGCTCGTCCTATTCCCCAGTCCATCCACGTGCGTCCCCACAGCGAAGCGCTCGCTTTCAAACTGCCAGAAGCCCCTCGTGGTGTTGACGGGAATCCAGGTCAGCGGGCCCCTGTACCGGGACGAGTCGATCCGTCCAAAGGTATACGTCCCAGGGGCTCCCTTTCTCAGATCAGCCGTCAGGACGGGCTCAGCGAGCGTCGACTTGATGTTGTCTAGAAAAGTCGTCTGTTTCTGTGGCTCGACTGAGTTGATCTGTGAGAACGCCAGCCCGAGGAGGCCGTCACTGACTTGATCGTTGACAAACTGCTGCGAGACGGACGTGGCGAGCTCAATGGCCTGGGCCGCGAAAGAGGCGCCCCCTACGTCGACCATGTCGGTCCCGACGATGCCTTGGGCGCTGGAACCATCCCCGTAGGCGATTCGGAAGGAGGCGCCGGGAATGGGCTTGAAGGTGCGGGATGCGGATGCGTTGTATACGCAGTGGTTGGCCGTGGTGGCTGAGTCGAGGTGCGTGGTGAAGACCCAGAGATCTGAGGAGCCCGTATCGAAGTCGAGGTGGACGGTTTGGCCGCCAATGGTGACGGGGGAGAGGTACTCGATGTCGTTTGGGTTGGGTACGGCGGGCACGCTGGCGGAGAGAGGGTTCGGTGTGCCATTTCCAGCGCTGGAGGAGTGATTTCCGTGTTTGTGATGTTCATCCTGGCCTTCATCATCTGGTTCTTTTTGATAGCCTCTGCTATCGCCATGCGCTAAATCAAGCACATCCAGCGCATTCAGTGCGTCTTCTAACAGCCCCCTCCGATCGTGATGCCTCGTCACCGGCTTTCCACGTCTTTCCCGCCCTGTCTTCTTCTTCTCCTGCGCTTCCATGGCATCCAACAGCCCCTGCGGGAGCGGCATGCGAAACTTCCTATGCGTCTTTACCATCGCCCTGGGCCCATCATGTCCGGTAAAAGCGGGGTTTCTGACCCTTTCGACAGAGAAGGAGCGTTTCTGGATGTGTGCCCCGGCGAGAGAGGTGAGCGACAGTAGAGCCGTGGACAAGACAAGCAGCGCGGGGTGGTGCATCGCGCCGTGGAGGGGGACCTGTTAGATCACCAACACATGCATACAGCAGACGTGTTGAAGTTGTTTTTGTGCAGAAGACGGCAATAGTCTGGGAAAGTCGTCAGTTGTACAATGAGACTCACTCATACCAGGATGCCGATACCGGGGAATGCAGTAAAAGTATAGTATATATACGTGTATTTATGCCATAGACACCTACAGAAGAAGAGAGTAAAAAATGGGAGTCAGGAACTAGATCACTCGTTCAAGTCTAAGGAACAGGACTTCTACGTGCTGAAAGAAAGGAACATCATCAGCCCCGGCAGCAGCGCAAACAGTGAGTCGGTGACCCAGGAACAAAAGGCCAGGAACAACAGATGGACAGTATGCAGGTCGAGCACACGCGGAGTGAATAGAACAGCCAACGATGCCCGAGACAATCAGACTGCCAGAGTCGCATGAATGTATGCAATACGCTGCATCGTCTATTCTTGTTCCAGCGGCGGCTAGCGATGCGATTTCTTCCCTTGTTCCCCAAGATTCAAGAACAGGTATGTATACCCAGCCAATCGATTTCGGAACAGGGAATCAAGCGGCCGTTGCGGCGCGTGCAAGGTGGGTCCACCGGGGAAGACAGGGCGGTTGCGGCCGCGGGTGGACCCGGACAGGGGTTAGGGGCGCTTCGGAACGCCTCGGACCCACAATCGCGGCGCGAATGGCGCGTGCGGCGCGTAGGTAGGTAGGTACCTATGTATGGACTCTGAGTCTGCCTGGAGTCGAGATCGGTCGACGGTTTCCTCAGTCCTGCATTGCGATCGAAACGATGGGAGCCTCAAGGCCCAACCTCAATTTCAGGACATATGTCTACTCAGCCGGCTGCGGATCCAAATACTCTCGGCGACGAATCCTTTCACACAGCGCCTTCAAAATATCACCCGCGACCTCGTAGTCCTGCTCGTCCAGATAGATCTGCGCACTCAGACGGACCCAGTACCGATCCTGCATGACAAACAGCGTCATAAAAGTCTTGTAATCGTCAAAGAGCCGTTCGCGCATCCACTTGTCGACGAGGGCCACGTTCTCGCGCGCCACGACCACATCGGGAGCAGCTATTATGGCGGCACTCGGCGCCGCATCTAGCGCAGTTGGCGCGTCCACGTCGTCGACCCGCAATGGCAGCGCGACATTGCCCATGGCGCAGTTGGTCAGCGTCTCAGTCGCATTATCGAGATGAGTCGTGCCCAGCGCGCGGGCGACGATGCAAATGCCCTTCTTGTTCAGCGCCCACAGGTAGCGCAGGATGTTCTCCTCGCCGCCGCAAACGCGCTCCCGCCAGGCAATGGCGTCGGCCACGCAAAGGTAAGGCGCGTTATCGCGCGTGCCGACGAACTCGAAGTTGGCGACATAGCGGCTCTTAGAGCCAGGAGGTGCCGGAGAGGCGGACAGCGGCACGTAGCCGTGGCTGGTGGCCAGCGCGGTACGCAGCAGACACTGGGTGCGAGCCGGCGTGTACAGCATAGCGCATCCGCGCGGCACCAGCAACCATTTGTGGCAGTTGGAGACAAAGAAGTCCGGATCTGCGGCAGTCAGGTCCAGGCGGACCATACCGACACCCTGCGCGCCATCGACCAGCGACAAAATACCCAGCTCGCGACAGACGCGCACGGCGGCCTCCCACGGAAACATGACGCCCGGCCGCGACGTCACGACGTCCATCATGGCCAGCCGCGCGCGCTTGCCCTCGCGTGCTACCTGCGTCGCAGCGTCTCGCAGCGCAGCTATCACGTCGGCGTCTTCCACCGGATACTCAAGCTCGATGGTGCGGTGCTCGACCTTGCCGGCGAAGTACTCGGCAATGTAGTCGGCCGCGTTGCCGCAGGCCTCGTACACAGTCGAGAAGCTCAGGATCACATCTTTCTGGCCCCCTTTCTCCAGGCTGTCCCATCGTAGGTTGCGCAGCACCGTATTGACGCCCTCGGTGGCATTGCCCACGAAGACAATAGTGTCGAGAGGAGCGTTCACGATCTTTGCCACGGCTGCGCGCGACCGGTGTAGCAGCTTGGACTCCTCGTAGCGTATGAACTGGTCGGGTCGTGCTTCGGCTTGGTCTTGGTACGCGCGGAGCTTGTCGCGGATGTAGAGCGGGTATGTACCAAAGGAGCCTGATTGCATGGCACAGATGAGTGTTTCGTAAGAGAGAGGAGGCGGGATTGGAGAGGGGGAAGCAAAGGGTTTAGACGGCCAACACACCGTGATTCAAGTTGCGCCACGCCGGATCAAAGAGAAACTCGCTCTTCCACGCACGCCCGAATGCCCGCACTTCTTTCTGAGCTGTTTCTTGCTGTTGTTTGGATTCGACTTCTAGTTTATGTTCTGGCTCTTTTCTGTTCCCGAGTTGACGTTCGGTTTCGGGCTCACAATCTGGCGCACCTTCCGATTCGAGCTTGGGCTCTGGTTCAGATCTCGGCTCACCTCCCGACTCAGATCCTCGTTGCCTACCCCTTAACACCAACTCTTCCCCTTCCAAAAGGCACATCTCCCTGTCTTAGTCCTCGAACCGCCACCAAGCTGGAATTCCAGGAACCCGACGAGAGCGCGCCCTCCGTCCGGACGTGATTCCTCTTCCTCGAGTGACGCGCACGAAAGCTGAAACTGATGCAGTACGGAAGAAGACGCAGGTGCAACGATGATACAATGAACAATGCGCCAGAGAAGGAGATGTATGGAGGAGAGAAATAAGTTAAAGGTTGGTTGGGCTTTGGTCGTTTGGTCTGCGGCTGCAACCCCTCTTTGTGCGGCTGACAGCTGTTGACTGACATGAGTCACGAGTTGGGTACATATGTACATAGGTACTTGATTAGCCGGCCCCGCTACCCAAAGCCGCGGGAGGCCGAGCCGATGAGGACAATAAGTACGGAGTATAGCAGAACAACAGACTCAAGGGACAAGAAAACACGTAATTGTCGGGGAAAAAAAATTCAAATCAGACCGCAAATGCTCGTTTCCATCGATATCCCTCGTTAAACTGCAGCTACAGTCGCATCCTTCGCTTGCTTCACTTCAAAACGCGGCCGCGCACTCTGCATCACCAGCCCAGTCCCTCCCTCCCCTCACTCACTCACTCTCTACACCTCCAACTAGACCCCCAATCCATCAACTCGCCCTCCAAGCTCCCCCCCTCGCGCTCACAAGCCGGCAACACACCCGACACAAACATCCCACCAAATCTATTCCTCAGCCCTCCTTCCCTCTCTTGTCCTCCTCCTTCTTGCCCTCCTCCTTCTTGCCCCCGTCCCGACTTCCCGTCCGCCGCACCACCCACCTCGTTCCAATCTCCAAGATCCCCAGCCCAGATGTGCTCGCGCGCCCACTCTGGTGTCTCCCGGAGCATATGAACTAGCCCATCGCGGTGGTAAAAGGCCTGAGGCTCGCCAAATACCTTAATCGATCCCGATTCCGATCCCAATCCCGATCCCGATGCTGCCGCCCCTCCTCTGACATTCGTGGACAAGGAGCTAAGAGGCCCTGAAGGCGGCTCATGCCGTGGCTCCATCGCGCATGGCTTCCCATATAACGGAGGTAGGTGAGTCGGTGCCCACCGCGAAGATGATTGTATCGGTGCCAGAGTGAGGTCATTTCTGCTCATTGTGACGGTAGCTTTGGCGGCTGGGCGTCTTGTTCCGACGGAGGGGGCTGGGACTTCCTCGCCGTCGATTACTCTTCTCTTTCGGATGCGGGCGTGTTCTTTGACTGAGTCGAGGATGGAGCTCGTGCTGCTGGGGGGCGGTGCGGATGCGACGGTCCTGCTTTTTGGGGAGACGGCAACTATTACAGGGGCGGGAGGGGCCGAGTTTGCTTCGGTTTGGCGGGACCTGTCGCCGTTGGGAGTGGGAGTGGGGGTAGAATTCCGTGATTGAGATCGTGTTTGTCGGGGTCGGTCGAGTTGTCCCGGGGCAGACTTGCGGCATCGTTTGGGCTTTGCCTTTGAGGCTTGCGGTCGTGTGGTGGCGGAGGCGGTGGCGGGAGAGACGATGGAGGTAGTGCCAGAGGATTCTAATTCTCTAGGTTGTGCTGTCGGACACGTTGATGTCGTTGCGGATGTAGACGCCCGACGAATCGACGCGGATGAGCGAGGAGGTTTTGCAACTTTTTCTTCCGGATGCCCAGTGATGCGATGGAGCTCGCCTAGAATCTTGCACGTCCAGTAGGCTCCTGTGACTCTGCTGTCGCGCATAGCCACGGGGTTCGCGGCGGGTGGCTTGGTCTTCTTTTCTGTCGTTGTCTTCGTTGTTTTGGCCTTTTTCACCTTCTTCTCGTTGACTTCCTTGCTCCCCTTCTTCTCTCTCTTGTCCTTCTCCCCCTTTCTCTCCTTCCCTTCTGTGCCATTGGTCTCTTCTGTATCCTTGTTCTCGTCTCTCTTGTCCATCTCGTTCTCCTTCTCCTTGTCGTCTTCGTTCTCCCCATCCTCCTTTTCACTCCCTTCAGACGTCCCACTGCAATCTGTCTTCTTCTTCTGCTTCGGGCCCTCCGGCTCATGCCAAAGCCCCGGTATCCTAACCTGTAAATCCTCCACCCAAGCATCGCAGTCCCACTGCACCCAATAGTCAATCATGTCCCCCCAAACACTCTTCGGTGGCTCCGTCAAATTCACAAAGACGACTTTCCCGCCCCTGCTGTGAACAGCTTTCGCGAATTCTCGCACCATGACTTTGAGGCCGTGCACCCGCAGACTCGTCCCCAGAATGAGCAGCATGTCTGGCGATAGGCTGAGGTCATGCGTCACGATTGGGCTGATGAGATGCGAGCTCGGATGTTCTTCACCATACAGCACAATGTCCGGACGCAGCTTTCCCACGCCGAGGGCACGTTTTCCGCGCTCCTCGCGAGCGACTGTGGCGCCAACGCAGTGAGGACATTCAGGTTGCTGTCCAGATAGAGTCTCCAGCTCACGAGTTTCATCCCAAGAGCAGACTCGGCTGCAGAGAAAACAGCGCAGGAGGTGGAGGGAGCCATGCAGAAATACACACTCGACGCCTGACCGCGGAAGCTGTGGTTTTAGACCACCCTTTCGTCTTGTTCTTGAGCCATCACCACTCGTGTCTGTTGTCACGTCCTGGGGTTGCTGGAGGCTGGCGCTTGAATCAGTCGCGGAATCGGCTGGCTGGCGAGAGGACTCCGGCGAGGATTTCTGATCTTTTGAGTCCCTACATGCCTCCTCAGGCAGTTGGCTGAGCTGGCTTGTGGTGGCGGCGGTCGACCGTCGGGAAAATCGGGCCCTTAGACCTGGTCCATCCTGTAGTCTGGTTGATAGTCCGACCTTTTCCTCGAACTGATCAATGTTTTGGGTGTAGCACCGGACAAGTGTCCCGCGGTCTCGCAAGTGACGTATGAACCGATGTGACGTTGTGGGCTCCGCGGTTCTTATTTTTTGCCGCAGAGACGTTGCAAATGTGTAAAAAACGGACGTTCTGACCGGGTCTGACCAGATGTTGGCGTCGAAAAGGTCCCTTCCTTTCATGTGGGGGAGTGCAGATTTGCCTCCAGAGGAGGAGCATTGGCTTGCTGGCAGCTCCTGGTCATCTCCATCGGCCTGTGACGACGGCGGTGATGGGGATGTTGGCGATGATGATGATGACGAAATCGTGCTTCTGCTATCTCTCGAACTGCTTCCTGACGGTGACCTGGACACAAAGGAGTCGAAGGGAGCAGAGAAAGGGGACGACAACGGAGATGTCTGCTTTGCAGCCAGCAAGCGGGTGGTCTCTGTTGGTTCTGGCGTACCGGAACAACGTTTGGCGACGTTGTTTGCTCTCGTTATGGACCTTGTAGCCATCATGTTCGTCGCATTTTTCGACCAGGGCTTGTCACAAGTGCCCAGAAACCTCGACAAAGTAGGCTCAATGTCGACCGCAATCGTGTCTCTGACGTTTATTGTGGTGGGAACGGTCATGCAGTTATGGTCGCCTTCTTTTAGGACACCCTCGGACAACTTCCTCCTCTTGGCCTGTCGCGTCATCGGGCCCGTCCTGTCAGGTTCTCGTATGTCGTCAGACTGTTCGCTCTGCCGATTCTGTCGAGACGCAGCCTCAAACTGGGCCTGGATGAGCGAGTACAGCCCATTTTCTGATCGGAAGTCCTATATGCCGGTCAGTCTCCACGTGTTCGACACTGCGAACGAGGTATGCATATGCTCTCGCACAGTTAAGGCTGCTGCATCTTGAACGAGAGGCATGAAAGCGCGAAAGCAAAGGATGGGAGCGCAAACGAGAGGAAAGAATTAGACGCTCATACCGGAATGCCAGAATTGGTGCTTATGCCAGCACCAGTCACCACCACTACCTTGCGCGCCTTGAGCATTGCCTTGGCTACCTGGCCAAGTTGCTCATCAGCCTCGGGCGCAACGTGCTGTGTTGGCATCTTCGCTAGATCGGATTCTCGCGCAATATTGGCGGAACTCTTTAATAATCCGTAACGCTCAAAGACCCTGGCGCCGCTGGCGGTGCTCTGTCCGTTTCGCCGCGATGCTCCGTCTGTATTGCCTCGATGTTCTCGTGATGCTTCCACGCTGCTCTTGTAATGCTCCGTAGTGCTCTGTAATGTTCCGTAAAGCTCAGTCGATACTCTCGTGTTCTTCTCGTATCCCTCTCATCCCTCAAGCACCCGTCCCAATCTCCAACCCATCAACTCCCAATCAAAGGCAAGCACAGAACCCAGTCCCAAACGCGTCCCTCTTCACGCCCAGCCCAAACAAGCCACCAGTCCTCCCCTCATAAACAGCAGCAATATAATCCTTATCTGTACCCCCAAACCCCCCAATCATGATGTGCGCTCCTCTTATGCAACGAAAGACTGATCGTTTCGCGACGATGTTCGATAGGAGTCAATGTAACGCGTCGTGGGGGGAAAAGTCGCGCGCGCGTTCGGAACCGAAAAAAGAATTTGGGGGGGTAAAAAATGAGGGGAACAGAAGGTGGAAAGTGACAGAAACCGGAAAGACGTTCACAAAACACAGAGGTAACCCTGCTCGTAGTACAGAAGTAGTAATGCAAAATTGTAATTCGTTTGCTAGGCAAATATGTACATAAGTAGGTAGGCTGGGACGCGCTTCGTGTTGAAGTCCAGACCGCGGTACCTTACTCCGCTCTGTAAACGGGCAAGCCAGGTCTCTAATTGGCTAGGTGTGCTCCTCTTGGGCCTTGGCCGTTTGAATTGAATGTTCTCGGCAGCTGCCCATTGGTTGGGCGGCTGTGGATGTCGCTTCTCGCGTCGCGCGCAAAAGTACCGGAACCTGAGACAATATGGCATTTTCATTCACTCACTGGACACGAACACACCGACAAGAGTCACAAGACCAACAGGTCGGCAAGAGCGGCTCTTTTACATGTACATCGTCAATTTGTTTAATAAAAGAAAACTCGCGGTCGTTCGCAACCAGCGCAAGTAATGTTAGCGTTTGTCAAGTTCATTATGACGAATGCAGTAATGCAGGTGCAGCTACCTAATGTATGTACCTAAGCACTCGCGCAACTTGCATAACCTAAAAAGAGACACGCCCCCTTTTCCCCAGCCTCGGCTACCTTTTTTATCAACCCGTCACGCACAATTGACCAAAACATCCATAAACTTCTGAAAGTTATTTGGCACGCCTACTCCAGTAATTGCGTCGTACCCCTTGGTGGCAGGCCATCCGCCAGGCATTTGTCCGCCAGAGAAGATACACGACAAACTGCGTCCGTTTGTAATGTCTTGCAGGACGCTTCGTACTTCATCGGAGTAGAGTCTACCATTCAGCCAGCCGAGCGCTTTCTTACCTTGTCGAAGACGGGCATCGTTGATAAGCGCAATCATGGCGGCCAGGACAGGAGTGCTCGCACTGGTACCTCGAACAGACTCGTCGACGCCGTTGATTACCGTGTCAAACTGGGTGCCGAGAACAGATATGTCGGGGGTGGCTCGCATTTCAGGGTTGTAATAGCCTTTTAGATGGCCCTTGAGTTCGCCAATATACTCCTCCACGGCTTTCTTTTGCCAGTCTGGCCGTGGGAAAAGGTTTGAAAAGCCGCCAGCACTGAATTCGGCACCTTGTGGTGGCTCTTCACCGTTGTTCACGGCGCCAACGGACGTTACCCAGGGACAAGAAGCCGGAAAAGTGGAAATCGTCATGTCTTTGTTGAGTCCATCACGGGAATGGCACGTGGCATTTCTGCCGCCCCTGGCACCCCCGTCTCCGGAGCCACCCAAGACTGATACTCCTCGCACGGCGAGCAGACCTATTTCATTGCAGACCCGGATGGCGTAAGGCTGGGGCATCGTAAATTCATCATCGGCGTATGAGATGGAGAGGACATGCGGAAGCTCATTGTCTGGCTTCTTGGCAAGGTACTGCAGCAAATCCAGGTACGGCTCATTGTCGTTGAGCTCGCCTGTGACTGGCTTGCCGTCGTCGTCCAGCTTCTCGCCTCGGCCTGCCGTTGAGTAGAAAATCACGTTCGTGGGAAAGCCAACGGCCATGCCATATTGAATATCCAGGTTAGCCTCTGCTCCCGCTGTCCCGGCATCTTGCCTATTCTCGCCTCCATTGATTGATTCCACGCTAAAGTTGTAGCCAGCCTCGACGAGGTCAGGACGTGACTGGGCAAAGTTCTGGCGCATGTCGGCGTAACTAGCCCATTGATCCAAGAAGCCAGCAATGCCAAACCGAACCGGAGACTGGTCGTCGGGCGTCGTGTAGTTGATGCCATATAGCTTGTTGATGCAATCCGGTGTAGTGTACGGGCTGCAGGCCACGCTTCGACCGTGGCGGCGTCTTTGATGCGCTCCCAACTGTGGAGCGAACAAGACTTGATGCTCGGGGGTCATGAAGTTGACAACGGGGTGGACGAAGTCAATGGCCGAGGTGAGATGATCAGGAATATGGTATTCCGTGGCTCGAAGCACATCTTTTCCGTTGCCAAAGCGATATCGGTGAAGTTTTGTGTTGAGTAACTTGTCGACTGCACTAACCGTAGCAGTGACGTGTACCCAATCGTGATCGACTTGGGTCGCGGTGATGCCATTATCCGAGAGCCACTTGGTGACTTGGTGCACATGCTCCGGAGCAGGCTGTCGAAGAGACTCTACATCCTCCTGAGCCAGAAAGGTGGCGGAGAGAATTTTGGACGGCAATTCGTGGATATGGGGCTGGCGCATAGCGATGGAGATGCGCATCGGGGTCCAAGGCTCAGGCGCCTCGTGCAGCAACTTCCATCCATCTGGAATGGTGGCGATTTTTTCCAGGCATACGGCTGAGGCAGCGAGGCCAGCAAAGGCGCAAGCCATCGTGAAGAGGCTGAGAAGCATCATGTTGAGTGCCAAATAAATCAACTTGGAGTCAATCACCAAGATCCAGCAAACCACCAGGATATGCGAAGGAAACCCAGAAACGATGGATGAATCAATCCTCACAGCATCAAATCCCCAGTAAAAGAAAAGAACAGAACTGAGTTGGTTGATGTGCTAAAACGAAGAGGAAACAATCAAGGAATCTATATAAGGTAGGTATGTATACCTATACACAGAAGATCGGTCCGATCTCTAGGAAGGCAAGCGCAGCGAATGGCAGGCGACTTTGCCTCGCTTGGAATCGCTGTCCTCACTGATCAACGACAACGTGTCCACACAGTACGTGGCACGAGTCAGGCCGTTCACTCTTTCCTTTCTCTCTCTTCTAGATAGCATAGCTTCCATGAACACAACAGATTGTTCATGACAGTTCATGATTCCCTCGCGTACGGAGTATACTCAAACCTCGCGGACTTCTTCCAATATCTAGACCCCGTTTTTCTAACGCTGAATGATCTGTCCGGGGTCCTTGCACATTTATTGCTGGGTCAGAGCGGCATCAAGCCGTCATTCGTTCCTTCAATGCTGAACTTAGAGATCTTGGCAACAAGGCTACATACGATTACGGAGTACAAGGGCCCACAGTTTCCCGCCCCTTGCTCCTGCTCAGCGGGTCGTTGCTGCCGCTCCGTTGCCGGCTGAGGGCTCCGAGCTCGTTCTTGCCTCGATGTTGCCTCGTTGTTGCCGCTCGATGTTGCCGCTTCATGTTGTCGCTCAATGTTGTCGCTCGTTGTTGTCGCCGGGGAAAAGTCGGAAATCCCCGTCCAAGACACATGCCTGTCGGGTTGCAGTCGTGTCGATATGGGAATCCCCTCCATGCCTCCTCAGCTCCTTCTCAGCGGCTCAGCCACTCGACTGTTGCTGTTGCGTTGTTGCGGTGGGCCTTGACATGTATGTAGGTAGGTACCTAGATGAGGTACACACACACACACACACACACACAAACATTGCGCGCTCGTATGCGCCCTCATATGCATACATACGAACACCTGCCACGTACGTTTAGAACATCATGGGAAACGCATGCGCCTGAGTCCTGACGCGGGGCCCGGCATTGTGCCCGCTGATGCTCCGTCCTGGATGGGCAATGAATCAATGATGGAGCCAGACGCCAGCGCCACGGGCTAAGTGGCGCCCGTGATGTCCCGCGCGGGCTTCAAACAAGCGTGCGATTTATGCTTGTCTCGTTCTCGAGTTGACGATGATGGGTCAAGAATCGAGATAGTCAGTCAGGACTCAGCACGCCACATTGCCGTGGTGCTACCTGATTTCTCTTTTTTTGGCTATTTGGTGCTCTGTTTGTCTTATGTTTTCTGCTTCGACATCTGCATGAACAGGCTGTGTGTACGGAGTAGGCGGATGGTGAGCCGACCGTGTGTTCCAGTGAGAACTTGGCATCGTCAGCGAAAGCGAGGTTGGCTGTCAAACTGGTCGCTCTGATCTTGTACTGCGGAACACGTTCGAGGCGTTCATGGTCGAGGCTTAATAAAGCACATTACCTGCCTATGTGTATATCACAAACAAGAAACACCTCGGCTGTCAAGACGGCGACTGCAACACAACGGAAAAGTCAATAACAGTCCATTCCACATGTACGATGTAGGTACATTGTCCCAGAGAAACGGGGAGCAGCAATCAGGATCCCAACGGCGTCGAGAGTGGGGTGTGTTTTGGCTTTGAGACATGCAGCCCATCAGCTCATCTTAGACTTTGCGTAGCAAGCGGCATCTCCAAATGTCGGAGCATTGTCAATTTGTCATTGAGAATCGGAGACTTGTCCGAATTACAAGGGCTGAATGTCAAGATCAGGGCCGTAAATCTTGGTGTGCAACCTCTATCTTCCCATGTGAAAGGCAAAAGGCAAAATGCAGAGTGCAGGATGCAGAATGCAGAATGCACCATGCACCATGCACCATGCAAGCTGCATGACTACATGTACGATACTCAGTCATACGAATAGATAATGAATGGCAGTTTTTCGTCGCATCAAAAGTGCCTTGGGCTGTAGGGAGTACGAACACAGCACCGGGCGTGTTTCAAACACACACACAAGCCGCCTTTTGAGGTTGTCGAACTCGAGAGTAAGACAGAAGAAGACACAAACATGCCAAGAGGGAAAGATGAGAAGACTGGCAAAGCAGAGAGCGAAAACAAAAGACGGGAAAAGGGAAACGCTGACCAGGACGCCAAGTCGCCAACGATAGAGTTGTCGGGTCTGGATCGGGACATCGGTAGCACCGAGACCACAGACCCCTTCTCCCCCACAGACAACCACGCGCGGGTGAGATTATCTAGGTACATACTCCGTAGACCTCAACTCTTTTCGCAACGCATGCAGGCTAAATTCGGCTTGCTTTGAAGTTTTTTTCTTGGGCTGCACGAAAACGAAAATTGATCATTGTCTGCCAACGGCTTGGGCACAAGGTTGGGTTATAAAATCACCAGCCCCCGGGGCCATGGTTTTATCCTTCTACGATGCCATGCATTACATCCATATGCACACATGCCAACACTCCTACACACACAAAACACACATAAAACGCACGTAAAACAACCGCAGCAAGATGCTGCACACATGACGTACACATACATACATACATACTCCGTACGTGACAACGCAACGCACACCATGCTTGCGTATACCGACTGAAATATACATATAAACGACACCAGCACAGCCAACTCGTCTTTTTCCCTGTACCGTCCATTATACATACTCGCCTTCGCTTCTTGAAACCACCACTACTACTAGGTACCGCATCCCACCACACAGGCGCGTTTATTCCGGTTGGGTCAACCGCCCGGGCAGACCCGAACCTTGATCGATCTGGCTTGCGCCAAGGCTTGGTGCCACGAAGATACTATCGAGTGTGCAATCCAGTGGGAACCAGGGGGCCCTGTTTACTTGGTTTCGGTTGACATCACAACATTGGGATTGACATCACGACATTGGCATTGAGGTCAGGCACACACACACACACAGAGTTCCCAAACGGCCTTTTAAGCTGCACAACAAAACGACCCATCTCCTACCATACTTCTCGCAACCTTTGGCTTTATCCTTCTGTCCTCACTCTTCACTCCTGTTTTAATTCTTCAATCGATCCTGTGCATCATCTCGTACACAGCATGTCTCCTTCGCTGCAATTACGGACTCACAAGCGGCGCGCAAGTGCTCCTACAGCTTCAACACGCACAATGGCATCACCACCACCACCAACGACAACGACAGTGACACAAGAATCACCATCTCGGGCCTCGCAACCTCAATCGCAGCTCCGCCGCATCTCGTCGATTACACAACTCTTTCGGGGCCATTCTCGCAGCACCTCAACGACAGCTGTCACCGAATTTTCATGGCCCGCACATGACCATGACGACAAAGGCCGGGCGAGAAGACATTCATCATTCTACGTGCCCACCCACGCTGCCGCCAGCTTCGCCCGCACCGTATCTCCCCTCTCACCGGTGCGCATCGAGGCCAAGATTGAGGAAGATGACCTCGAGCAGCTGTCGTCATCGTCGGGAAAGAAAACTAAACACCGCTCCCACCGTCGGAGCCACCACCACACCACCACCCCAGAGCATAAGACCCAATCTGTGCCCAACACATCGTCGCATCCCACCATGGCTGGTGCATCTCCTACCAGCAGCAAAAAGGCGTCTCGCCATGGCTGTGCGCCATCGCGGCAGCAGGAGCAGCAGCAGCAGCAGCAACGACAACAACAAGAGCAAAAAGAGGAGCTACAACAACATGAACACCAAACAGAATACGCCGCCTTCCTAGCCGAAGCCGAGGCCAGCGAACGCGCCAGACTAGCCCAGCGTAGACGAAAATGTGTGTCCATGCCATCCCGCGCGCCATCTACGTCATTGCACGCCTCCAAGACTGCTGCTGCTGCCGCGGCTATCGCCATCATGCGCGGCTCTCCAAGTCCTATGGCCACTACGAAAACCACACCAGCTACTATGCTGAGCTATCCCCATCGAGATAGCGCCTATTATTCCAATGCGTCGAGGAGCAGTGCGAGCGGTGGTGGTGGTGGAGGAGCAGCGGGTGGTATAGCCGGTGCCGGTGCCGGTGCCGGTGCCGCGGCGATGGATCATAATCTCCGGGGGAGGCTACCGACCGTGGGACAGCCCAAGACATTGGGACGTCGGCTGTCGGAGTATGTCAAACCTCCTCGACAAGAGGTTTGTGTTTGATGGATCGGGGTGAGGGGGGGCGCTTTTTGGCCACATGCTGGCTAGGATTGATGGCATGACTTTGGTTGTGTGTCGGCATGACTTTGGTGTGTGTACTTTCTTTTTTCTTCCCGGAGCAAGGGAAGGGAGGGCGGGGGGCGTGCATGTCAAGCTTAAACTGGTACATAGCAGGTAAATTTGTGGATTTATTTGTTTCTTTCTCGTGGCTGTTCCACGTGCCACATAAAACCTTTTTTTTTTGAGTACAAGTATGGCGTAGGTAGGTAGGGAGAGGAGTAGGTATTCGTGTGTAGCTTTTACAGCAGACTTGTCAGCATTGATTGAATGTGGCGGCCGGATTGGGGGGGTTGAGGAAACTAGGCGTTGGAGCCTAGGGGGGATTAAGGGTTGAGGATAGCAGGGAATCGAGGATACTACTACAGAGTAGGGGCACGGATTGTGGAAACCATCAAACTTTCCTTGAAGAATGAAATAAGCAAATACGAACATGGCAACCGCGCTATTGTCCACGTGTGCCTTTGCTAGCTGCAAAACTGTATCTCATAGCTCGCCACATGGAAGCTTCTTCACTCATTTCAGCCACATTACCACGTCCGTATTGTTGAATCCCAAGAACTCTAAATGTGGCGATCGGGGTCCCTTTGTCGTAAGATTCCCCGATCCTGTAGAAGTACTTCCTCTCTTTTTGGCCGGAGACGCGCGCTTGATCGCGTCGGCTGAGAATCCAGTTGACTTGATTCTCCGGAGGTTTGAAGAGAGGGAATAGTAGGATATACTTCATGAGAAAAAGTAGATACGCCTCGGTCGTCTCTTGACACTAGCTAACTCGGGCTTGTATGCTCTGGTGAGATTTGAGGAGGTAGAAGTGCTATCGTCTACTGTGTTGTTATGGGTTATCGACATGTTGAGGTCATCTACATCCACAGGAGATGTTTGTAGGAGTTGATTGCATGGGGAATCGATCTTGATCTTGCGATTAGCAGACCAATGTTGGCCATGGGATCCTCAATTGTGGTGTGTGGTTCTGACTAAATTTTCACCCCCAATGTTTCGATATTCTTGGCTGATGGATTCTGCCGCTGTCTAACTCCAACACTGTACATCGGGATTCTCGTCGGTGAATGTGTGTGTGTGCTTGAAGCGCCTCGACGTGTAGGCGTAAGACGATCCCAGTGAGGTTATGTGGCGTGCTAGCCTTAAACGCGCTTCCAGATAACCCCCTGTTTCAATTTCCGGGAAGCAGCATAGCAGCATCCCAGTACCCGAGGAAGTGCTTCTTAAAGTCACTGGCAATAGTGAATCCGGCCCCGGCGGCTGCGATCGGCGTCGTTGATGAGACGGTCGGAACATGTCGAGTACATCATCTTGGAGAAGAAGTCTTTGACTGGTCTGCGCGCCTTGCAGGACATTGATCTCCGTTTTGTGTCAGATCCACACAAGACGGCATGCAGGCACGCCAAGGGAGGCAGGAGAGTACTCCAGTTAGGAGACTTTTCCCCATTGCCGCCAGTCTTTGACAAGTCGTTGAACAGGTAAGGTCCGCGAGCTGATGCAGGAGATACTTATGGCTGAACCACGCATGATTGCTTTAACCGGTCTATCCGCTTACAGCAAGTTGTATGGCAGGCAGGTGGTGAGAGAACAAGGCTCCCGAGACGCTCTGGCTACACTACGAGAAGGCGGTCCATGCGAATACCTACACTTTGGCCTGCTATGCGCAGTGATCGAGTATCGGCTAGCGTTGCGGATGTGGCTAGCTTTGAAGACGCGATGCGCATTTTTTCAACCAACGGGCAGGTCAAACCACTACAACAGAAAACATCTCGAGATAACCGAAACTCCGCAGCATTAATATTGCCTACACCTCAACAGGCGAGGGCAAAATTCTTCGTCAACGTGACCGTAGCTTCGACGCGTAGGCTCAGCTTTTGTTGACGGTTGCCACGGCTAGCAACGCTCTCGCTCTCGCCTGAATTGAAGTGCAGGCAATGTTGGTGATCGGAGCCTCAGTTTTTTTCGAATTGGACCCTGTTGTAGTCGTTTGATATGGGCGTTGCTTGGATAAAGACGCGCCGCCTCTTCAAAGGTACAAATAGTCGGGACTTGATCCTTGTGCAGAGCAGGTCAAGTGTGTTCGCATTGGGATTGCCTTCTCGTAGTATAGCCGGAGCATCTCAGAAGCCTTGTTCTTTGTCGCATGTCTGCTTACAGCTCGCTGTGGGAAGATGGACCGACACGACCTCGTTGCTGAGTCAGGTACTCGCGAAGACCTAGTTGATGATTGGCTTCCGCCAGCTAGGAGCTCCTCTTCGTGTCTCCGAGAGAGACACCTAGATCGTATCGTTCTCGCATGATTTCTAGTAGTGAGGGTATTTTAGACGGAGATGGCTGTAAGTCATCACGAGCCTCAGCTTGGTGAGCTCAGGAGATAGCAAATCGAGCTTAACGTGCTCGATGTGCGTATTCTCTGGTCGTATGCCTTGGCGGCGGAATACGGGCGAGACTCGCGAGGTACAGTCGGCAGCGGCGCTTCGAGTAGGATGGGCCGTCATCGGTCCGAGGGATTGCGATAGAGGTCGAAGGATTATGAATCGAATCGATAACTCATGATGTCGAGATTCGGCGCCTCCCCCGAGAACAAGTTGATGGTAAGCTCGAAGGAAATTCGAAATATCGCGATCGAAGTCCTGATTGTCGAAGACCTGCGAGGAATTTGATAGACTTTGACGCGGGCGTTCCAGAGGCCGTGGGCCGTGGGTGAGAATAAAGGCCGAGTCCTCTCTCGCGATACCTCTATGTAGGCTCTTCGGCGGCTGAGAACGTTCCGAGGCTACCTGGTTCATGGGATAGCTCCCTCGCGACCTCATTTGATCAATTCCGTCATTTTCATGACCCTTTGGGCAATCTTTGTGCGCCTCTTCATCGGGATGTCGGTTTCGAGAGGTGGTTGCGTCCGTCCATTTGTGCCACGGGGGTAACGGAGCTCTCCAAGTTGAAAGCCTTGGACAAAGACGAAACATCACGTGCTGATGACTAATGCTCAAAATACGGCGATATGTACGGTACCTACAATACATACCTAGGGTACAAAATACCCAGTGATACGAATCTTCTGCAGAATACAAGTCCTAATGTTGCTCTTCAATCAAATTCTGACCCTCATAGACAAACAATTTTTCCCTTGTACACGCATTTGTGTCATGTGATGATCTGCGGGTAGCAAACGTAGATGGACTCTGGAGTTAAATACAGCAGGATAATGGCCAGTGGCCACTGCTCGATAGTCTCTCACTTTCACCGGGCGCGTGAGTGCTCGCACGCTGTGATGCGCGACCAAATAATATGTATACAGATGAGCGATAGAAATCGTCATTATGAGACATTCAACCGGCGCACTTGAACTCATCCTAGGCTCTTAGCCAGGCTCAGCCAGGTACCCATGCACTGAAGCCATCAAGATCAATACCCAGCTCCACGGAGGAGGCCTTTTACACATCACCTCTCCAAAAACAACATCCAGGCGTTCTGATGCGCAAGATGGCCCATTCAGCCCGGTCGTGGCCGCTAGATGATAACAAATATGAAATAGACGTGTCACTTTGTGCCGCCACGCCTTGAAGTCGGCGTGATCAAATATCCATCTCATGTATCCTTCTGCACTTCCTCCCTTCTCCAAGCAGAAGATCCAAGAAGATGAAAGGGCCCTCAGATGACCGACAGATACTCTCAACAAATCTGAACCCGACTCCTACTGTATATCCCCCCCCCTACCCCCGGACTGTACATACATTGTTCCAAAAAAAAAAAAAACTACAAGGAGCACATGAATAGCACATATACACACCCATATGCCAACAAACATATAAAACACCCCCACCCCTCAAATATACAAAAAGTTACGCCTGCCCGCCCGCCAACACAATCCAGAGCCCTAATAAAAAATAGTTATCAAAAAAAGATCTTTAATGAAAGTGAGGGGATACGCGAAACCCCCTCTGCAATTAAAATGCATCATCCCATTCCCCCCACCCCCCTATTCCTTCCCGGCAACTCAATCTCCTCATCCGAACTATCCGCCATCTCCTCCCCCGCCCGATCCAACATCCTCTCAATATCCTCATCACTCAACACCCTCCGGGCCGTGCCGTTTCCGAGACCCAACCCACTAGGTAGAGATAGCGCGCACCGACGGTGCCCCGGTCCAGAGGGGGCATGACGTTTTGTCGCCCCGGCCCTATTCGATGCATGGGATTGCTCCCGCTGATGATGTTGAGGCGGAGAGTCAAGATCCATAGGTGAAGTCGGGGGCGGAGGCGCCATGGCGGTAGAGGACTTGTCGAAGACGACTTTCTTAGGTTGCGCGGGTGGCCTGGCGGAGGGGAGGGCTCTTCGTGAGGATGCCGAGGAAGGGAGCGCGTGTCTGGTGGCTCGTGGGGGATGGAGATGGGATTGGTGGTGGGACGGTTGGGAATTTGGTCCTGGGGAAGCGGATTCTGAGAAGGAGTGCTTCAGGTTGGTTGAGTTGCCGGGGCTGCTCATAAATAAGAGTGTCTCGATGGCGTCTTGTTCCCGGACGTTCTTGTGTGGCGAGTTGATGATGGGTTTGTTGCTGGCGGGGGTCGAGTGTGTGGAGGGAGAGGCAGAGTGGGAGAGCATGGTTGGCGTGTAGCGAGGGTTGGAATTACGTCGAGGATGGGACTTGGGTGCTGACATAGGCAACGATGGTTGGATAGTGGCCGGGGGAGCAAGTGTCGGCTTGTTGGAGAATGTTCCTGGGTGAGATTCCGAATTCCGTCGCTGGTGGCCGGCAAAGCAGGTCCGTGATGTTGATGCGTTGTTGGGGGTTACTCGCGGACTGGAGGATGAGGACCCTTTTCGTCCATGGCGAACGGTAGACGCACTCGATGTTGGGGAAGTAAACGCTCCTTGCGCCAAAGTCTCCACCTCGTCCAGATTGCGAGTTTGCCAGCCGTGATTTACTTTGACCATGGCGTATGAAAGACGCGTCTTTAGTTCGGCGGAAAGCTAAAGCATCATGTGAGCTAATGAGCATCTTTGTGTGAATCGAGGTTGGTAGTAAGGGGGCCGAGACTCTGAAGAGGGGCAGTCATACGTCACTGATAGTACTCGCGGATGTAATCGTACTCGCCGCCGCAGAATCAACACTGACACCACTCGTCGTCCGCCCATGTCCTTTTACCGGACTCAAGCTCCCATTGCGATACTCCTTGACCTCTCCGTCGATCATTCTCTTTCTTAGATGGCTATCTGGGTCCGGATGAAGACGGACTTGGGCCGCAGCGACTGCAGACAGGTGGTGCAGTTGGCTAGCATGGGGGCTCGCGCTGGGAGGTGTTTGTGTAGGCATCGCAGGCGCGTATCGCTGTTTCAGCATGGCCGCGGCGTCAGCCGTACTGAGGGCGTCTGTGCCGCTGCTCATGTCGCTGGCTGGCGGCGTGACGGCGTGGTTCATGGGGGGTGTCCGGTGAGAGATCTGCGGATTGGATATCAAGTGAGGTTGGTGTTGGTGTTGGAACGAGCTGCTGCCGCGGTCTGGTATAATTTCCTCTTGCTGGCGGTATCTCATGTTCTCCTGCGGATGATGCCCCGTGTTCTCCTGCTGCGCGTGCCTCATGTGCTCCTGCTGGTAGTGTCCCATGCTGTCCCGTTGCTGGTGGTGGTGTTGCGGCTGTCCGTACGGCGACATCTGCGCATACGGCGGTAACTGCCGGGATTCAAACCCCATGGCCACTGCGAATTCTCTCTTCAGAATGCTGTGCTATATTCCTCTTGGTGTATTTGATCAGGCGCCTTGTCCGCCCTCAGTCTCGCGGTTGTGTCGCGGCCGAGTCGAAGTCGCGTCGTGGTAGTCGTTGTCGGAACAGTGGATGCCCTCCGCAGCACAGTGTCTATGTCTTCCCGCTTTCGAATCGTGCGCCTAGACTCTCGATACAATGGTACTCCTGTCGGCACGTACTGCTGACAGCGGACGACGCGGTCAAGGGGTGTGTTCCGGCTTTCCACAAGGCAAAGAATAGCAGAGTGTGTGGCCAGGAACGGAGATGGCTAGTACGAGCGAGCGGCCATGCACGAAAGCTGCTTGCTGGTAGTCGGCCTCAGGCGGGTGTCGAGGGCGATACTGGAGGACAAAGAGGCAGCATGGAAAGGGGGAGGATCATGCAAGACGATGTTGTTGTGGCCGAAGCCATGCAGACGTGGCCGATAGTATACAGAGGCCCTGCTGACTTGACACCTTGGAGACGGGCCACTGAGCTGCGCATTACGCGGTCAGGTCGCGACAAGCCTCCTGCATGCGGATGCGGCACCATCACACGGTCCGCCGCGGCGCGACCTCGCGGGGTACAAGACGCCAGCGGGTCCGGTACGCGGCTCTGCCTATGGAGCCCCGCAGAATTGGGTGTACAGATGCGGCTGTGGGAAGTCGCTGCGGATCGCTGTCCGCTGGCGTCGGTTCTCCAGGCTTACTGTTTACTGTGCGGACTTCCCGGAGTACCCTACAGAGTCTGTTTGTACGAATCGGAGCCTCTTGCTCTTGGGGCAAACGGGCGTAACCCGTCAACACCAAGCTGCTTGCTCATCAAGGAGTCAAGAGACTCAAGACTCAAGGGCCGGTAGTACCGCTAAAGCATCATCCAAGCCACACATAACATACCTAGGCACTCGTGAATGTGGCCTGTGTCTATTGGAATTCGGACCCGGTTGCCTCTCACACTCGTGAGTCGTGACTCGTAACCTCGTTGTCATCAAGCCTTCTTGCAGCATTTCTTAACCCATCATCCTACCTGGTAGGTATGTACATAGGTACTCCGTCATCTTGCTCCGTCTTGCTTCTATCAATTGCTCCGTCAACTTGCTCCATTCTCCTGCATCAGCGTCTCTTTCGCATTAGTAATTACGTATTACGTGTTCTCGGCGCGGCCCTTTTCCCTCGTAAATGTACCTTTGCCCCACCACCCGATCGTCTGGCCCCCTCCACTTGAGCGACAAGATCAACAAAAAACGCACAAGGCCCCGAAGCCATGTGAGTCCAGCCTTCACGGCCGTTGTCGTGAATAGAAACCTTTTTCCAACAAGCTGTGCGCGTGCGCTGCCCCTTTTGCGTCTCAAACCTGAAACGTTTCCGTCACCAACAGAACGCGTCGTCACGTGATGGCATAGGCGTCGTAACGACTCAGGAAAGAGCACAGTGCACCGGGATGCGGGGGCATTTCTCTGTTGTCCACGATACGGAGTACTCTGTCGAGAGAAGTGGCCAGTTGGCTGCTGCCGCTTATTTCGTGCGACCGACGTGTTATGTTGCACTGAAGAGATGGCGCAGCAGACTGGCCGCGTCTTTGTGTTCATTTTCTTCCGTGACATGCTGCAAGTTCTGCAACCCATGTCGCCAAATCTACTTAGCCACATTTTTGTTACCTACCTAGTCTACTGTGCGGTTTGTTGACTACTGCAAGGCTACGGCGTATAGGTATACACGTAACACTGCAAAGATTACATACGGAGTACCTACTGCGTGCTTTGTCTCCTCCGAATCTTTGACGTTACCTGCGAGCTCGTCTAATGACTGCGAGTTTGACTACTAGAACATTAGTTCACAGAGAATTGTCCACGGCCGAATTGTCTACTGCAAAACTGTTTACTGCAAGTGTAAGATCATCTACTGCGACTGTCTCCTGCGAGATTGTCTACTACGAATTTTCTCGTGTGCCTACATCTACACGACCATCATCCGCAAACTGCTGCATCATCCATCCCTCCCCCATTCTCTGCATGGCCATAAATACCGCCATTGAGAATAACATGCTCATTGTCCTCCAAGTCATCTTGCACCCGTCTCCAGCCCGTCCTGCGTTCTTGTCGACTCTTCACACCGCCCACGTTCTTCTCCTTGCCCTTGACCTCATAGACAGGCCGCATGAGGGAGCCCAGCAACGGATTACTACTGAACGCTCCACCTCCCCTACTACCAGATTCAGGGGGTGCATGCTCTGATGTATTCCCATATGCTCCCCGATCAGCGTCATCGTCTTCAGGCGTGACGGGTCTCTCTATCGCGGCCATCTTCCTAACAACTCGACCGCCCACGAGATCAATGCTGAGCACCTGCCGCCTCTTCTCGTAGTCCGGTTGCGCATTCCACTCCATTTCACGCATGAGCTTTTGCTGCCGTTTGAGTTCCTTGGCGCGCTCTTCCGGGCTAGCCCACCTGCTGCCCAAGCCGGACACGGCGCCGCTGACGTCGAAATCGGCGGCTTCGTCGCGCACCGTTGTGCGTTTCGCATTCTGGGCTTGAAACGCCAGCAGCTTGTCGCGGTGTTCGCGCGCCTTCACAGCTGCCTCGGAGAGTGACCCATTGTCTGAATCAGGCGCACCAACGCGGGGCTGTGTGAAGGGGGCGGGCTTCTTGGAGACCTCGGCTCTGCGATGGGCTGCTGCGTTGACGGCCATCTTCTCGCGGCCTCGCTCATCCTTCAGTTCTCTCACCATGGCTTGGACCTCATTAGAGCTGAGCAGGGGTGATCCGCAGAATGTGCAGGGCCCTAGTCCCTCTCTCATGCAGATTACCTTGCCGCACGATAGGCAGTTTGGTGCTGCTCCTTGAAGGGGGTGCCTCGTGGCGACACAGTTGCATGCCTTCCTCTTGCCGTTCTCCAATGTAGGGTTTGTTGTGATTTCTAGGGCCCGTATGGCGGCGTCCAGGTCTGCAAGCGCGGTGGATTGTCCGGCCATGGGCGTTCCGCCTGCTATTGACACTTTCGTGCTGTTTCTTGCGCTTGGTTTGGGTGTCGATGCCCTTGAACTCGGGTTCGACTGCGCCTTGGCCTTGGGCGGCAGATCTGATATCAGGAAGCCAGCGGAAGACGCGTGCTGCTTTGGTTGTGATTTCTGGACGGGAGTCGGCGTCGTTGATCTGGATCCATGGCTTCCACTTGGTTCAATGGCACGTGCCGAAAGATATTCAAAATCCTGATCTTTCTTGCTGTAGGCTTTGCTAGCGGGACCAGAGTATTCTTGCAGCTGTCTAGCCTGCGGCACGTGAATATCTGCCTTCTTCTTCTTTGACCCTCGACTTGACTTGGGCACCGCTTGAATTACATTCGAAGTGGAGGCTTTCGAACTATAATCCACTGCTGGTAAAGGTGGTTGTGAGTCAGACGGCGCTTTCCTGTGCGAGTTGAACGACGCGATGAAGTCGACTGCAAGAGGCGAATCACCAAGCAGGTCGTTGAAATGCTCGGCAGCTTTTGGTTTGGAAAGAGTCGACGCATACTGGAGCATCTGCTGGAGGTCCTCCTCCGGGAGGGGGAGGAGCTGAGAGAGCTGAGCAAGCGACATTTTGCAAACAGGTACGCCAAGGTGAGGATGTTGTGATGAGAACTACCTAAGCTTGTCTATGATGCTTCGTGACAGCGAGTGAAGGCGCACGTCACTGTGAGTGACCGATTGTGGAGCCCCTGACAGCCATACTTGACTACCCTAGTGCTTTTTGCATCAGACCGACATCTATGATCTAGCACATAACACCTTGGAAGAATGGATGATTAGTATGAGAAGTCAATTGATTACTCTACAAAGTGCTCTCAAATCGATCCGCCAATTTTCAAAGAGGCTGATGCCGGATGTAGAATCTCACATGCACGGCGCGATTAGCACGGAGCTGCCGTTACGACTCTGGTGCTTTATTATTTACATATTCTCGAGGCAACAAGCCACAGTTTCACGTTTGCTGACGGCCAAATTGGCTACTCCGGTGTGTTTGTGTCAACGGCGCGGCCTGAAAAAGCCAAACGTTTAGAATATGTATGTATCATTCTTGTCCCCAACTTGACTTCCACGATTCTCGCACCTTCGCACACGCTCCTTGTGCCGCCATCACCCGAGAAACGCTGAGCTAAACCCGATTAGGAACAACCGCGCCTTGCTTCCGATCCTGCGGGTCGACTCGGCCGTTCTTTTTCCTTCTTTACGCCAACGTTTGCATTTCTCAACCGTCGTTCCTCGCCAGCGAAACCACCATCCGCAATTCTTGTCTATTTCCAGCATCATCGCAACTCTTCGTTCCGCACAATCCACAGTCATCATGTTCGCCGCCAGAATCCAGCGCAGGGCTTTCTCTGCCACTGCCCGTGACGTGCGTTTCCATTCCGTCTGAATGAGATGGCTCCTGGAAGGCCTCGCTAACATGTCGTCTCTGCCACAGCTTTCCAAGGTTGCTGTCCTCGGTGCCTCGGGCGGCATCGGCCAGCCCCTTGCCATGCTCATGAAGCTTAACCCCAAGGTCACCGAACTGGCCCTGTACGATGTCCGTGGCGCACCTGGTATGTTGCGCGATGTCTTTGGAACAATTGTCACCGGCTACATTCAAATTTGATGCGCCAATTTCCCCCACCGCCCGCAGAAGGTGTCCTTTCGATTTTTGTCGGCACATGAATTGAGCTAATCAAGAATCTCCTCTGCAACAATAGGTGTTGCTGCTGACTTGTCCCACATCAACACCAAGTCGACCGTCACCGGTTATGAATTCTCCCCCGCCGGTCTGGCCGCTTGCGTCAAGGGTGCTGACATCGTCCTCATCCCTGCCGGTGTTCCCCGAAAGCCCGGCATGAGCCGTGACGATCTGTTCAACACCAACGCCTCTATTGTGCGCGATCTGTCCAAGGCCGTTGCCGTCTCCGCACCCAAGGCCAAGGTCCTCGTCATTGCCAACCCGGTGAACTCGACCGTCCCCATCTGCGCCGAGGTCTTCAAGGCTCAGGGTGTCTACAACCCCAAGACCCTCTTCGGTGTCACCACCTTGGACGTCGTCCGCGCTAGCCGATTCGTTTCCGAGATCAAGAAGACTGACCCCAAGGACGAGAACGTCACCGTTGTTGGCGGACACTCTGGTGTGACTATCGTTCCTCTCTTCAGCCAGAGCAACCACCCCGACCTGAGCTCCAACAAGGACCTCGTCAAGCGCGTCCAGTTCGGTGGTGACGAGGTTGTCCAGGCCAAGGACGGTGCCGGTTCCGCCACTCTCTCCATGGCCATGGCTGGTGCCCGCATGGCTGACTCTCTTCTCCGTGCTGCTGCTGGCGAGAAGGGCATTGTCGAGCCTACCTTTGTCGACTCTCCTCTGTTCAAGGACCAGGGCGTCGATTTTTTCTCCAGCCAGGTTGAACTCGGCCCCGACGGTGTTGAGAAGATCTTGCCCATTGGCGAGATTGACGCCAACGAGCAGAAGCTTGTTGAGGCTTGCCTGGGCGACCTCAAGAAGAACATCCAGAAGGGTATCAAGTTTGTTGCCGAGAACCCTAGCGCTTAAATGGAGACTCTCGTTAGCCACATGCCTTGTTTTACTATCGCGCTTCAATGATATACTCCATTTATTCGGGAAGGGAAGCACGATGCATATAAGAACGGGTGTGGAAAAGAAGGTCGGTCAGATACTTGTGTGAGAGGCGCACAGTACACATCATTGCCGTACAAATCAACGACACAAAAAGTAAACGAGGTGAAACTCGACCTTTGCATCTAGCTTCTTAAAAAAAGAAGAGACAAGGGGGGAAAGGGGGGAGAGAAGCCATAGACTATTTCAATGGAGTCTCTTGTAACATAGTAAACCTAATTTCAGCTCATGATTCACGGTTCTTAGCTATCTCGCATGATCACCGTTTTAAGGGACAAAGGTCTTCCCGCTGGTAAAATGGTGCAAAGAGACCCGGTGGTATTCTGGATAGCTGATCCACCGCATTGACGTGAACATTGTAACGGCCGATGGCGCTCGCCTCACTATGTAGTCTCGTTCTTACAAGTGGCGACAACATGAAATCAATCAATGAAACTGGTTGGAAGAAGGTATTCTGCTCACTTAGGCATCTTGCTTCACATTCTTGGATTGGCCCTGTGCCTCATAGTCCGCTTTTAGAGTCTACTTCATCTTCTCTACCTATAGCACGTCTGTCTATGTACCTTTGCGTTTCATTTCCTTTCTCCGCTACACAAAAACAAAACCGAGCAGGATACAGGAAACAAGAATAATAAACGCATTCTATCAGAGTCAAGAACAGTCAAACAAACCCCCGTGTGTTCCCCTTATATTATACAGCAATTGACAGTGCAGTGAGTGCAGTACAAAACACCTTACTGCGCCCGACGCCCCGACCGCCACTCCTCCAACTTCCTCTTCCTCTCCGCAACCTGCCTCTCAAACTCCGCCACCTTTTCCATCCTCTGGCGCTCCTCCTCCGCAGCTCTCTTCTGGGCTTCAATCTCCTTGCGCGCATTCTCCCTCTCGAGCTGCTCGGGCCTTCTCTCGGCAATATCACGGGCCTGGTAATCACTAAACGCGGCCTTGAGGCCCTTTTCCAACACAAAGCAAGCCACGTAGTCGAGGGCCATGCAGATGGCCATCTTGAGCTTGAATTCTTCTGTGAATTTGACGAGTTTCATGCCCTCGTTGATTTCAGGGATTAGTTCCAGGGCGCATACAAAGGCTAGGCCGGATACGCCGACGATGCCGTAGAACATGGCTTTGTTTTCCGAGAGGGATTCGCGGAAGGGGCGGCCTTGGTAATTGATGGCAAAGGTGGAGACTTGTTGGATGAGTTGGAGGAGGTAGATGGCTGAGTTGAGGAGGGAGGGCTCGAACTCGGCCTCTAGATCTACGAGACCGGAGCGGCTATAAAGACATGTCAGTACTGAGGTGCTGCAAGGAGATGTGGTGGAGGATGGGTTGGGGTTGGAGTTGGTTGAGACAAGCGGGAAAGAAAATTTACTTACGGTTCAATCTTCTCCGAGAGACGAGCGACGTAGATGAGCGTGGCAATGTGGACGGCGAATTGCCCGAGAATAGAACCAATAATGTATACATTGAAGATATTGGGTTGAGGTCGTTCCTTGCTCAGCCCTTCTACCACCTTGGCGCGGGAAATGCTGAGGAAGCAGACAGACATGAGCATACCGCTAATGGTGTACTGCGTGTCACCAAACTTGATGCCTTCGAGGTACAAGACGGATAGAGAGTAGGCACTGATCAGACAGTTCAACGCAAGAATCTTGTACATTTGAATGGTGGCAACCAGAGTGCAGCGTCCTTGACGAATAATGTTCGGAATGGCAATCACGTCTCGCAGCTTCGATGTAAAGGGGGCGGCGACGGAGGCATCACCCAGCTTTAGAGTAGGGGGCTCGTCGTCACCAAGCTCGGCTTCAAGCATTCCACTTGCGAGCTTGTCCGCAAGACCGGCCGCCTTCTTCTGTACGTCGGCTTGTCGATTGTTCTCCGAGTTGACAAGACTCTGTGCGCCAGGCGACACAATGGTCTCAGTGGGATGGCCCTGTGCCTTGATGTATTCCTCCGTGGTCATGTTCTTGCTCTTAGCCTCGCGTTCGGCGGCCTTGAGGTAGTTCGGGTTGGTGGGACCGGGAGGGTAAAGATGAGCAATCATGACGGGAACGGGAGGAGACGGCTGGTTGAATCGCTTCATCAGGTCACATTGCTTCTGGTACACGTCCTTCATTCTGCTATTTCTTGCGTGTTCGGCAATGCGCGTCAGATCTTCCTTGGTGCCGTTGAGCAGAGCGACACCAATGTGTGCCTGCTTGAGGGCGCCAACATCATTGGTACCATCGCCAGCCATGAGGGTGTAGTAGCCCATGGCCTTGAGACCCAACAAGATGTCTTCCTTTTGCTTGGGCGAAACTCGGGCGTACACCCACGTGTGGCGCAGCAGCGAGTTCCAGCCAGCTTGATCCTTAAACTGAGCGAGGGCATAGCCCGTGACACAGAGATCCTTCGTCTTGAGGATTTCAGAGTCGATGGGCTTGGTGGGATCAACGGGAATGCTGATAGTGTCATCCACGCTCTTCCACACAAGCTTATTTCCACCGGCGTTGTCCTCGGGGGCATCCAGAATCAAGACGTCTCGATCAACAATTTCCACTTCGCGAGCAACATGAACGGCGGTGAGAGGGTTGTCTCCCGTAATCATAACCACACGATGGCTGCTCTCGTTCAGCATCTGGACGGCTTCCTTGGCATCCTCCTTCAGAGGACAGTGGAGAACCAGGAAGCCGGCAAAGTGAAGATCAGCTTCAACCTTTTCACGCTTCAGGTCGTTGATTTTGCCGGAACCAAGTTCAGAATCGACAGTCAATTGCTTGTAAGCCAGAGCGAGTACACGTGACCCTTTGCGAGTGAAGTGCTTGAACGTCTCCTCGTAATCAGCGGGAACATCAACAAGCATTTTCATAATCGTCTCAGGAGCACCTTTGACACCCACGAAAGTACCGCGAATCTTCTTCCCGGTTTTCGAAATACCATTGACCATGGCCACGGAGCTTTGACGTTTGAGGGCTGACGAGAATTGGAAACGACGCTTGATCTGGACGGTGCCTTGAGTGCTGCTGTTCTTGTTCTTGGTGGCCAGAATGTCGTTACGACCAAGTCCCCAACCTAGAGAAGTAAGAGTGGCTTTTTCCATTGGGTCACCAACGATATCACCTTCATCTAGCTTGACCAACGCGTGAGCAGTGGCCAAAACGAGTTGAGTCTCGAGAGCAGCCTCAGTGACGGCAATCATGGTCGAGTGAGCTCCGTCGGCTTCCTTCTTGTCCTTGATATCCGAGTCAGCCAGGCCGAGTCCAGCGATGCCTTCGACAACCAAATCCTCGCCAGTGAGAGTGCCGGTCTTGTCGAAGCATGCAATATCAATGCGACCGCCATAGGGAATTCTGAAAGGCTCTGTACAGAAGATGGCTAGCTTGGAGAGTGCGGCCAGACTGGTATTTACGGCAAGACTCAGTTCCATGGGCAATTCCGGGGGGACCACGCTGGTGACAATCAAGATGCAGTCAAGCAGAAGCTTGGAGCGCTTGCGATCCCTTCGAACACCCTCGTCCCAGACATACCAGGAGGCGGCAAGTGCAAAGATCAAGAGGAATAGGATGAAGAGAAGGGCCTCGAAGTTGTTTGCAGAGACACGCTCGGTAGAGTAGATCATGGTGCGAACAAGACTTCCCTGCGAGGTCTCAAATCCGGTCTTGGTCACAATGGCCATGGCTCCATTGTCTGGGGGTGGAGGAACGCCCGACAATACCCTGGGCTTCTCTTGCTCTGAATTACCATGGGTAATCTGAAGAACTTTAGTGCCGCCCCAGAGAAATGAGTTCTTGTCAAGACCTTCGGTATCGAGCACGGTATCTGAGGGACGCAATTGAATAGAATCCTTGAGAAGCGGGGTGCTCTCTCCCGACAGCATGGCTTCATTGACAATAGCCGTTCCCTCCACCAAAAGCATGTCGCAAGCGACGCCACTGTCTTCCTTGGTTCGTGCAGCAGACACCAGGTCGCCTGGGAGCAGATGATCTGTCTGGATCTCGGTCCATTTGCCAAGACGGAAGACCCAGATATCGTAGGGCTTGATGCTCATGCCACGGAACTCATTGAGTGTGCGCTGACGCTGCCACACAACGGTACTTTCAAAGGCGACCAGCATAAACAGCGTGAACAGCGAGTAGTACCAATATTCATCGAGGAGCCAAAGTCCGACGCAGAAAATCTGGAAAACAAAGAAGGGCGCTACGGCATGCTCTTTGAAGAGCTCGGTGAAGGTAGGAACCGGGATATCGAAAGTATTGGTGCCGTAGTGTTGCTCGATTCGAGCGACCTCAGACTGCTTTTCCAAACCCCGCGACGACTGAAAGTGACCGATGGTAGGCTTGGGCTCCACGTCAATGTCATATCGAAGGGCGGCGAAAGAGTTAGTCTCCGCATTGTAGAGGAATCGGCGCTTCTGGAATAGGAAGGATGTGTTGATTTTGCCGCCGGTCTGATGGAGTTGCGCGGCCGTTAGTCATTTTCATCAGAGGAAGGAGGAGAGATTGGGTATGTGTGATAGCTGACGTACCTTGTCACGAACAATCTTGCAAATCTCGCCAGTGCCCGCGTTGACGACGGGGAGCACCTTGATCAGCTGGGCCTCGCCAACAGATTTGACCTTGGTCGCCGTGAAGCGCGCGTCCAGAGCAACACTCCAATGAGTACTAAGCCAGACGAGCGACTGCAAAGTAATGATAGTACCGCACCAGACGAAGGTCCATTCAGGCGCGCCAATGTGCTTGTCGTAAAGGTCGGGGGTGAGGTAGTATCGCAGAAAGACGGGCCAAATGATGGCGAATGGCCAGACGTAGGCACGCAGATAGACGGACAGCGGCCGTAGAAGCTCCGCCTCCTTGATTTGAGGATTGTCGACCAAGGGCGCCATGATACCGAATGTAGATGAACGAACGGCGCTGCGTGAGGTTGCCGCCGTCTGGGGCGAATCGGGGGGAGGCGACGCTCGACGCTCAACCAGGCCTCGGACCGAAGACGGAGGAATGCTGATGGAGAACTACGAGACTGAAGCAGCGCGACAGCAATTGACGCGCAGCGTAAGATAGATGCGAGAAGCCAGGCGGCGTGGCCGTTGTCATCAGGCAAAAGTAAAGCAAGCCGTCGGAGAGAAAGAAGCCATTCGACGGGCCTAGAAGGAGTCTGTGCTTTCTCTGCAGATGATCCTCACAAAATCCCTTTGAGGACACGAACAACCCAATGGAAGTGGAGGTTGGCAGGACGGCCCCCTGTGAGTCGTGACTCGGGGGGCTGCTGCAGCCCCTGGACCTTCTAGAAAGCAACTGAAGCTCCCTAACACGGCTGCTGATTGGCCCGTATTTTCAAACTAAGCCCTGCTGGCCAATGGCAGCAACCAGACGTCCGTCTCGTCTCCAAATCATTGTTCCGCGATCCGATGCGATCAAACCCCAAAGTCATCATGGCAACTCCAGCAAGTCGAATTCAGTAGCCCGGCTTGATGGCCCAGAATGGAATCGGACTGCCTCAGATGATCTAGGGCTACCCAGGGAGAATTGACGTTGGTCCAGCGACAAGAGGTACTCTGCGGCTTCTTTCGGTATCACGCTCGAGCGGATGGCAGTTGCGCTCTCCATTGTGCAAATCGCCACGAGCGGCGAGCCCTGCGACACCGGCCCTACAGATCGAATGAGATGTATGAAGTACAAAGTCGAAAGAGGGATGAAGCTGGCCGAGGTATAAGGTTGGCGTGTGACGTGACGGATACCCCAGCTCTCCGGTCAGAGATCAAGGAGGAGAAAGTAGAAAGGTTCGGCTCATAAGCCTCAATCTCCTGACTCTGTTCTATTCTATTCTACACTTTGTTCCACTTTGAGATCAGCGGAGAAATATCACACTTTACACAGGCTCATAATGAGATACAGAGTATTCGTGTACATACCTGTTAGATCCATACCCGAGGATAGGATCGATGTAGTGACAAATCGACGATTAGGCTGATCAACCTGGTTGTAGTTGAAAGAAGCTGGCTGAAAAGAGACACGGGAATGACAAAACATACCCCAGCCGTACTGTGACTTCTCAGTCATGGCGATTCGTTGCTGGGGATTGATGTATATACAGTATAAGCCACTCTGCTGTCCCGTCTGGCCCGTCTGGCCCGTCTGGCCTGCTCTTGGGACGCATTTGCAATCGCTCCATCGGTCATCATGCAATATTGCTAATTTCGCTATAAAGCACGTCTTTGCCAAAAATTCTGAGCATTGTTGTCCAAAAACATCTCTTGCTCTGCCGCATACAATCTTTCTACCCGACCTCGAGCTACACATGCGGCTAGATTTTGGTGAATTACCCTGAAGAAGGAACACGCGCCTTCATCCCATGCGCTATGCGCAGAAGATCATTGTACCGAAAGTAAATGGCTAATAGTATTAGTGAGGGATTAGACGATGTATGTACCGAATTCCTCTTGGCAGATTGCTCCCGCGGTGCTGAAACCGAGCCTGTGCGCTGCCTCAATGCTCAGCAACGCAGTGTATGATCCAAACACTTCGTCGTTCGTAGAGCCGTTGGAGCGGGTAGTGAGATTTAGATATTTCCCAATGCCGACCACTGATCAGCCATTCTGGCATTACGTTTGGGTGACAACATTCGTCATTCTAAGTACAAATTCTCTGCAAAAGCAGACGTCCCACGTTGTCGTCCTGCCGGTGATTCGTGAATATGTCGGGTACTGATTTTTATCCACCGAGCAGCCAGCTCGCGGGTGATTTACAGAGTACCTAGTAGTTGAGGAAGCTCACTGCTTTCCTTCCATCTTCATGACTTTACCCAAACATTTACTTTGAAAGACCGCATTTTCACCAAGTGATAAGAGTCCTACCACGAGTGTAGGTGAGCTCTCGTTATTCGACCATGCAGGGTAGCATGGCATCACGCAGTTCTAGCAGGCCGAGTGACAAACATGTGCATTGCACAAAGGCGCAGCCTACATGTCAGTGGGCGTTGCATTTCGAGTATGTTCAATGTACTATGTGTAATAAGGTCGACACAGGGGTCATGATCATCTGTTTCTCACTGTCGTTGCCTTCCCAAATCAAGCATTGAGCACCCACTGTCCAGTGTCAACTGGCCATAACGTCCTTCTCGTGAGTATTGGATTGCAGTAGAATGAGGGAGTAGTTCGGGAAATGTACATGTGGGTGCAATTTGAAGTAGGGTCCTTACTACCTACCTAGTACGCAACCAGGAGTAATGTATAGGTGAACAGGAGTAGAAATCGATGCCCTTGAAAGAACTGATCAGACCGCAAACCCACCGGAATTTCTCTGTCTCGGTTCTCCAGCAGCCTCAAACGTCCCATTCAACAATCGACGCAGCCCCTGAGCTGTGCTCTCACCCGGCGCCACCCAGGTAACGTTATGATGCAACGACTTGAGGTACGCAACCGTGCCATTGTCATAAGTGTACTCGAAAGTTACTCTCCTCGGTACCAATTGATCGTGTAGCCTGGGTTGCCTCAGCGCCTCTGCGGTCGTCATGTTGCCGTCAATGAGATGAATCGCGGTCTGTATGTTTGCTGTGGTGATGCGAGAAGACCCGGCCGAGCCAATGGAGAAGAAGAGCTTGCCATCGGGTGTCTCGGCAATGATGGGAGAAATGGCCGACAAAGGCCGCTTCCCGGGCCGGACGAAGTTGGCTGCGTTGGGGAGGTACCCGAACAGCTTGGATTCGCCAGGGATACTAAAGTCATTCATCTCGTTGTTCATGATGACACCAGTTTCTGGGACCATGAGTTGGGACCCAAACAACGTGTTCACGGTCGTGGTCATGGAGACAGTGAGTCCTGATGCGTCGGCAGTGACGATGTGGGATGTGCCGGGGGTTTCAATGGATTCCAGGCCCATGGGGTCATAATAAGACAGATCAAAGGTTGTTTTGGACGAGATTTTGGAGCGAATTTCCGCACCCGTCTCAGCGGATATCATGCTCTCGGTGTAGGTCCTCATGCTAGGACTGAATGCGGGATCGCCCAGTTGCGTCCGCTGCCCATAGGCCCATTTGATGGCTTCCACCATCAAGTGCGTAGATGACTTGGAGTAACTCGGCTCCTGGAAATCATCGTATCCGCTCAGCGTGTTTAGCGCACTGAGCGCCACGATGCCACTGGATGGAGCATTTGTGCTCGTCAGCTTGTGACCGCGATACTGGATATCCACGGGTCGCTGATGAGCGAGCGTGTAATTACCGAGGTCCTCTACTGTCATGGTCCCATTGGCACTTTTGAGCGCTGCAATTGTCGCCCTGGCAATGGCACCAGTATAGAACAGTGCTCTCAATGGTTGGTGTGAACCATGGTATGGTTTAGTATATACCAATGGTTAGCGTCTGGTGTGGTGTACAGGCCTCACACCAATGGTG
>SRQL01000261.1:0-37020 GCA_018360575.1 Claviceps sp. LM454 group G7
TGTCTTCCCTCAGTGAGCCGAGAGTCTGTCCTTTGTCCGTCTGGACGCCTATTCGACCTTTGTTCGGGTTCCCACCTTTTCCGGCCCTCCGTGCTGCGAGTTTCACTTTACCGACAAGAGGTACCAGGTCTTTTTTAAACGTTTTACCCCACAACCTTGAACAGTTGAACGTCACCAATTTCATCGACGTCGCACATCATGACGGGACACTCGACCTGCAAGAACGCTTACATTTGAAATTTCGCACGTCGCGTCCGCATACTCTCCTACAGAAAGGTTACACACTCCACGCGCTCTCAGAGATATCCTGATGTCGCATGCTTCGAGAATATTCTGCACTCAGCACGTGCTCTCACACAGAAAGAATTCGGCTATCTGGACTGTACAGCGCTCGACGATCGTCTCTGACTCTCTATCAATCGCCTGCCATCTCGACTGCGCACCGCGCCATTCATCTTTAACTCCTTTTACCGAAGCACTTCGCCAGGTGCTTGAGGCGTTGCCGCTTCACGCTTCTCTGCGATCACCTCGCCATTGTTCTCTTTGTGAGAGACAGTCAACGACTCAACGGTCACCACTCATCCACGACAGCTGGCGCGCGATTACTATCCAAGCTTCCTGGGTTTGTACCGCAACGTCAAGAAAAACGGCCAAGAGTAATAATGGGTCAATGCGGAATGGATCCACAGCACCTATTCACGCTGCAGCGACGGTTCGCAACCACAAGGTGAAACCAAAACCAAAACAATGAACAATATTAGGACGTGAGCTTGGGGCCTTCCTTCTCGTACGAATGGCCTGCCACAACAACCCGCGGTGCTCTCTCAGAGCCCCGGGCTGGAGGCACCTCCGGACGCTCCCGGCCGGAAGCCAGTCTTCGCGAAGAGCTCCCACGGTCCACGGACTCTCTCGCCTACGGTTATGTACGACGACCTTCCCCGGTCTCCGGCAGGCCTACATGCGGCTCACACCTCTACAACAAAGCGTTCGATGAAACAAAACTGAAGACCCTCTCTCTCCCTCTCTTTGCGTTGGTGTTGGCGTAGTGAACACATTCCATGTGTATACTCTAATCCAAGACAGTCCTTGGCCATTGACGACTCGTCACTCCGCTCTTCACCTGATGTTATACTGAATCATTACTGATGAAGGGTGTGATGTGGACGCTCTGTTCGGTTATGCTGCGGAAAGGAACGCAGCTACCTGTATACCCCTTTCGATCCCAATCGCCCCGCAATGACGGATCTCGCTGATTTGATAGAAGATGATGTGAGTTTTAGAATCTGACTTGAGAACAGTGAGAGGTGTGGGCGCGGCTTCCCGTGAGCAGGGCCCTTTTTCAAAAGTCCGGTTTTCCTCGTCCAACATCTCCACGTCTGCTACCACTATCGAACTATTATTGGAAGCCCAATTTAGTATCTACGAAGACAACCTCATATAAATCAATTGTATGATGTATAGAACATACAGTGTTGTGGCTATAATTCGGACGCAAAGCTTAATCGACAATCCAGCCCGCCTTTCGTGACGTCCAAGAATTACGAGGGTTCACAGAAGTGTCTTATCCCTGACCTCGACGTGTTTTGTTCTAGAACTCCCACAACCTCTAGATTTAGTGGGTGCCACTGGGAGCCCTTTAGGTTGCACCCACCAGTATTACGTCTACTTTGTGCAAAGTCAGAGTATGCAATGGAGGTAAATGCTGTTGCCGCGATAGAATCTCGGACCTGTCACCTCGGTACTCTGGACGATTGAGATGACCGTCATGATGGCGTCATCAACGTCGTCCTCGTCTTCATTTGGAGCGATTGGAGAGTCCGAACGCTTTAAGGTCGCATCTTCTGGTCCTGTAGTGCATCTGAAGCGCTCCAGTTTCTTTCAAAGACGCCGTTTGTTAGTACGCACGGGGTATTTGCGACTTGATACATGGAGTTCCCAGAAGACGGTCGTGGCATTGGTGCGCAGACAAGGTGATGGAGATTGGCAGTTGTTGCGTTACGCGTATGCATAATGCAGCCGTGGTCACTGGTATTTGTGAACACAGAGGGCGTTGGCAGGGGGGGGGAACCCCCAGAACTGGAAGGTGTTGCTCTCGATTCCGGCCTTATGGTGCCAATGACGATAGTCGTAATGAAACAGCATGAAACAGATCGGAATTTTTCGGAAATGCTGGCAGCTACCGTTACGCACGCAACCACTGTCCTCGATAGCTCCTGCAACTTGCAAGCGAGACGAGGCATCACAACTATGAAATCTGAGGCTGGTCTTTTCATCTAGCCTGCTCTCTTGAATCTTCTCTGATTCTCTTCACATAGGCTAAAGCAGGCCGAGGCTGAGTACTGTTCCGTCGCCGTCGCCAATGGAAAACGGCACGCCAGCTGCCAGACAAGGACGGGCTGTCAAGAGCATTGTGGAATGAACAGGGTATCATCACATACGACTAGTCATGGCGCGTATGTCAGTGAATCACTGTCTGTCAAGCTTGCTGCTTGGCAACTGCAAGTGTCAGCAATTCAATGCACCACTGTGGCACTATGGAGACTGCAAACGCTTTACCGGTGGTACCAATACATTGCACCTTTGCTTGAGCCTTGAAATGTATTATATGGTACCAGGTATTCACAATGAGGTCATACTAGCCTGCTAGGGCGCGCTTCGCTTTGCGTGAGTTTGCCTTCGTTCCGAGGATAAGAAGCATGGTTGGTGAATATGACCCGTGCTTCACAGCGTTTGCAACGGGTGAAAAGGGACCTCTCCTGCTCCGTCACGGATCAGTCCATCAAAAACAATTGCGACTTATCACATCGACTTCTGTATAAATACACGACTCGTCTGCTATGCTCCCAGCTCTACATGGCCAACTTGGTGTCCTCCTCATACTCACTTGTACTCTGGGATCTTCTCAAGTCCTCTTTCCTGATATCATCTACAGTCTACACACGTCATTCTTAGTATCTGTCTACAGTCTATCAGGTTCCAGCATCATCAAAAAATCCATAGTTGAAGGCCAAACTTCGAATTGAGTTCCATTGATCAATGATCATGGACCAAAAAAATGACGACAACGCTATACGTCAGGGTGTACCAGAGCTAGAGCAACGGATCAAAGAGCTAGAGCGACAGATCGAGGAGAAAGATGAGGTATTGCGTCAGGAAATCAGGACCGGATTGCATCAGAAGAGCAAGAGCAGAGAGCTGCTGGACGAGGAAAGAGCTCTTCGAACCCAGACGGATGAAATATTTTCTGCATATATCAAGACGACAGAGGAACTAAAATGGGAAAAATGGGACCAGGGCGAGAAGAGAAAGGAAGAAACAGAAGAAATCCGAAAAGCCCAAGCTAGAGAGATAGTGCTGCTGCAGGAAAGAGACGAAGCATTGCGTCAGGTCCTGGTACAGGAGAAAAACCATGAATTGAAGCAGTGTCAGGAGAGAATTGCATGGGCGGAGAGGCAGAGAGATGAGGCGAATAAAAAGGTGCGCGATATGCAACAGGAGAAACACGAGGCGGAGAAGCAGAGAGACGAGGCGAATAACAAGGTGCGCGAGATGCAACAGGAAAAAGACGAGGCGTCCAGGAAGGCAATCTCGTTTGAAAAGAAAAGAAACAAAGCGTTGGGGCAGAGAGACGAGGCGTTGGGGCAGAAAAACAGGGTATTGGAGCAATTAAACGAGGCATTGGGGAAGAGAGACGAGGCGTTGAGGCAGGCAGACTCGTTACGAAAGGAGAAAGACGAGGCATTGAGGCAACTCCAACTTTCGTCAATGCTCGATTTATTTGTTCAATGTCAAACCTCCTTATCTTCAAAACTGGCCAGCGACCCAGATTCCTCTCAAAGAAATCCTAAGAAAGCGACGAAAATGACCGATCGATTCAAGCCACTTAAGCTACACCAATTTCACGGCTGCGAACAGGAGCAAAGGGCTGTCTTTGACGAGCTTTGCAATGTGTTCACACCTGATCTTCTCGTTTTCACACGACTTATAACCGTGATTGAGATCGGTGAGATGATAGAAACAATCGCAAGCGAGAAAGGACTTGAGATGTTCCTGTGGGCGCATGTTGAAGGATTCGCCAGGCAGGTTTTCTGGAAATTACCATCCGCAGACAAAAATAGCACAGTCTGTGAGATGTATGGAGAAATAACGGTCATCCACTATGTTCGAAATCTAGACGAAAGCATAGGCATGACAGCATCGCCTGGGGAGGTTCCCGGAGCCGCAACAACATCAACACAGGCTCAGGATGCAGCCCCCGACTTGGCCGATCCCAAAACAAAAGTTGAAAAAGACAAAGTCTTTAAGCCGGATGGATTGTATGTTTGTACAAAACCCGGCAAAGGACGAGGTCGCAACATCCTGTTGTTTCCGATAGAGATCAAGCCTGGGTACGCGGTGACCCGGCAGCTCATTGCATCACTTAAGGCCACGGACACTTTCGGGGAAGCGAAGCTTGGACAGCCTCCTCAGCCTGGAATGCACCTGTTGTGGGGCGCCCTCATGCAAATATATGACTACATGGTCAGAAGCCTCTCGTCATACGGCATGTTAACCACCGGTGAAGTCATCATATTTCTCTACATTGACTGGTCCAGCGATGCGACGACGCTGTATTATCATGTGGCAATACCCGGAGAACCCGCTAATGACACAACAGGAGCTCCAAACGATCTAAAAGAAGCCGCCTTCCGTTCAGCTGTCGGGCAGTATGTGACGTTTGTACTCATGACGATGAGAAAGTGTCGTGACATGGACAGGAAGCAGCGTGAGGGAGTTCGAGCGAAGCTCACGAAAGGGGACTTGCTTCCTACAGCAACCAAGGCTAATACTGGGACCCAGACGAAGGATAGCGACACAAATCAATAGGACAGCGAGAAATCACATTCACTGACCAGCTGAAAGCATCCAGTAGTGGTTATTGCTTGGCTCACGCGAGGTAGAAAGGTTTTGAACTTTTACATCTTATTTCAACGCCAGATAGCTCTGAAAATCTGAATCAATAACCGAAACATCAGTCTCTTATTCTTAAGATGTGCGCAGCTCAGAAGCTAATCGAAATTCGATGACTTCTGGTAAGTTCTGCCTCAATATGTCAGTTTCTTTGGGCGAGACAATTGATTATTGCACAATTGAATGTTGCAGAGACAGGTAATGGCTGCGGCGGGGACCGTAAACAATTGGTACAATGAACATGTATTTATGTACTAAAATCTGGTGGTTCCTCGTGACGACGGCAAACGCGCAACATGTCAGCGTGCAGCAAGAGCGGACCGTGTGGTGACACAGTACACCAAGTTTTCGAAACAGTGATATGTACGAGTCGTCCAGTGATTTTGCCCTTCCACCCGCCCGTCATGCAGGAAACACATCAAATTCTCAGCAAAAATGTATCACTTCTCGTGGACGAGGAATGTTGGCAAAGCGCTTGCTGCAAATCGTGATGCAACATAGCAGCGTCAAGCGTCAGATTCAGCGTGGCATGGCTCGTCGGATCATGGTTATAACTTATAACTTATTACACTTTCATTCGCCACGCAGAAGAGACCATCCAGGAACCAGGAGACACGTCAACGACTCAACGTCTCAACAAATGACAAGCCGTGCGGACCAGCTGCAGCCTGTGACCTGTCGTCGCCAAATACATAGTCAGTGTCTCAGTGTCTGGCCAGTCTGCAACTGTCACTCTCAACACGCGGCGTCAGACTTCACTGTTCAATGTACCTTCCCTCCCGATTTTTCAAGCGTTGCGTAATTCTTTGGCAAAAGCGTTCATTTTTTCCGTGCAGCGATTACAATGAGATCGGAATGGTGTCGTAGGTGCGCTTTGGAAAATGTGATCACTTGTTCAGCATTTTCGCTTTCCAGAAGCATTCTTCCATCGGCAAGTTCCAAGCCCTTTCGGAAGCATCTCTTCATTCTCCCTCCTAATCCTATTATGTACTACTCTTTTTTCACCAGCTAGAGCCTATGAGTGCTGTCCCGTAAAATACTTCCTCACCATGTGAAATTCACACTAATTTCTAGATAGGAGGTATGAATAGAATTATCGCGTGGTAGAAATAACAAGACTCATTGATCAATAAAACCTTCAAGCATCGACACCCACCTTTGACATAACTTATCCTTAGTCTTCACTCGGTTGTGACCTCAAAGACTTGACAGTGCTCCACTGCTCACGAGAACAAAAAGGGGCAGAGGTAACAGGTTCCGAGGCCAACGAAGACTGCGAGTGAAGGAAAGATGTGTCAAGAATCGCTGAGTTGATCTTCACACTCTTTCCTTCTTGATTAGAACTATTCTTACCATTGAACGGCATCTGTGATCTGTTGTGACTTGTAGAGCTGCCAAAACGGTACATCCACCGTGGTCCACGACTCCACCCTCCCTCCCTTTCGGATTTGTACAAACAAGTATTGTTGTTATTATACGCTAGAAAGGCTGACCTACCTGTGTGTTGCCAGGTAAAAGTACAAGAACCAAATACGTAGCCTAGAAATCAGAATCCTCCAATTCAGAAGAATCATCAGAATCAATGCCTAGTGCGTCTTCTATAACACCGAACATCTCACGCTCCTCTTCTTCAGCACGTTCTTCATTGCACGCCTCAATACGTAGCTGCTTATCAGTCTTTCTCAGACCGTCTTCATTGCGCGTTTCTTTCTCTGGCGATCCTGTCGCGTGACCGTCAAGCAATTCAGCCCGCTCAAAGTCAATGACCATGATACCTTTCGTTTCGGAATTGAACAAGACGTTTCCCCATCGCACATCGCAATGTAGGACGCCTTCGTTGTGAACAGCCTCTAAAGCCCGTACGCCCTCATCTACCCAGGGAACATCATGAAGAGTCTCAAGTTGATCCATCCCGGCTTTGAGGACATGAAAAAGGATTCCACCCCAAGAGACGAACATCATGTGCACCACGTACGTCTCAAAATAAATCCAATAGTCCTTGCCCATGGTGCGCAGATCGATAGTACCCAGAAAAACGGGGACGTACCGTCCTTGTATGGGCTTGAGCCGCTCATAGACTCGCGCCTCATGCTCGAGGTGCTGAATGTGGCCTGCAACGGTGCCCTTGCTGACAAAGGTATACCCATATGCCAAGAGGGTCACTTTAAACAACGCGCCTCTTGCACCAACGACAACTTGGTATGTGATTCCCACATCAATAGACTTTTTAAATTGTTCCCGTAGGAGTCGTAGCCACTCTGCATGATCTACAGGATGGCGTTGGGGGTGGCCTGCTTCACCTGCTTCACCCTGGCAGTGAAGCGTCACATTAGGGCACTTAGGATCCAGATGTTCTCCTTGCACGAGCCCTAAAAGACATTTCTGTGTGCAGTATGGTAGATCCGGGGCACTGTCTTGGTCCCTACCGCCATTCTGGTGTGTTTTGGTGCTTTGTGTATCGCATTCCCCTTTCCGAGGTCCAGAGCTTCTAAATTCAGCGTTGACATGCTCAGCGAAAGGCAATATAGAAGGCTTTACCAATTTCGAAAGGGATTTGAAGACTTCCATGCGCCGCTCTTGCAAAGGCTTTCGACGTTTCGTAAGCGCCATGATCGTGAATGCCACATATTGACCAACAGCTGATAAGAACGCAGCGTCTCCCTCTGGGGCTTGCGCTACATCAAGAGCAGGTTCCGCTATATGATAATACAGCGTTTGGGGATCGTCCCAGTTAACATAGAGAAACACGATTGCCTGGCCTGTGGTGAGGATGCCGAATTCCAGGCAACTTTCCATCATATTTCGGTACGTTTGCGAGATAGCATCTTGCACCTGCTTCTCTGCAGTGACAATAGACTGCGAAATATCATCAACGTCTTCAACGGCTAGGCCTTCCTTCCTGGCTGCCACGTCTCCGAATGTGGCTGTCGGCTGAAGCGCTGCACGCAGGCGTTGAATGGTTAGATCGCAAGGCACCTTAGGCTCCCACACGTAAAGCCAGGTAGCAGAGGCCATTGAGGTTGTGCCATCGCGGTAGATGCAATATCTTGTGCGAACTGGTTCTGGTTCTATGGGTCGTGATGGCGTAGAATCGATTTCGAGAGGCTTTGCATGATCAGCACGAATGACGAAGTCAATGCCGATATCGCCTGGACAAACACTGCCAAGTTTGTCCACTGATTGCAGCTGTGTGATTATATTCCTGACGGGTTCGGCAATGCTGACATCGATGAATCTTTCGAGAGTCTTCTCGTCCGCAATTGGCACAATTTTGGTCCCGTTCTCTCTTACCGTCGTTGGGCGCGGGAACAAGCGTAGCTCAGAGGGGAATACCTCGCAGACCTTGTCAAAGATGAGTCTTTGCTCGCTGAGAAAGTCAGTCCACTGCATTACCTTTTCTGGTTGCCATTTGCCACGTAAGTTGGTCGTGGTGGCATCACTGCCTCCTGCAGCGTTCAGTTGAATGGTCAGCTTGGAGAATAGAGAGGCATGGCATTCTTTGATGAAATCACCCAATGTTGACGGTTGCAACAGAGGATCTATCTCCTGCAGCCGCTGCAGGGCCCTGTCTCTCTCCTGTTGCAATGCCTTCTCTTTATCCCAGGCTAGCCGCAATTCCGTCTCTCTCTCCTGCCGTAATGCCCTGGCTCTTTCCTGGGCTTGCTGTATCGCCGTGTCTCTCTCCTCCTGCAATCCCCTCGCTCTTTCTTGGGCTCGTTGGTCTCTCTCGTCGGCTTCTTGATCTGTCTTCTCGACCTGCTTTATCACCCTGTCTCTCTCTTGCTTCAATAGCTTAATTGTTTCCTGGGCTTGTCGGTCTCCCTCTAGCACCATAAGCATAGCCCTGGTTCTCTCCTGCTGCAGTGCCATCGCTCTTTCCTCGGCCTGCTTCAAGGCTCTATCTCTTTCCTGCTGCAGTGCTCTTGTTCTTTCCTTGGCCTGCTGTAAGGCTCTGTCTCTCTCCTGCTTGAATGCCCTGGCTCTTTCTTTGGCCCGTCTCTCTCTCTTTTCGGCCAGCTGCAATTCCCTTTCTTTCTTCTCGGCCTCCTGCAATGCCAGATCTCTTTCCTGCTGCAATGCCCTCTGTCTCTTCTTGGCCTGTAGCCCTCTTAGCAGATCTCGTTGTCGTCTCTTCAAGTGTCGTGGCTCTATTTTACGGACCTTTTGCGTTCTCGCCAGGACGTGCTGCATTTTGTTGTCTTGCTCCTGCGTGTGTCGCTGTCTCTTCTGAATATGCGACTCTATCTCCTGGACCCTCTCCAACATATTGTCTATCTGTTGCTGCACTTCTCCCTCTCTCTCTTGCTTCAATGCCTTGTCTTCCTCCTGGATTTCTCGCTCCAGGTACTGGATGCGTTGGCATCGGGTATTGCTCTCGTTCGGTTGACTCATGGCCAATGCCATGATCGATGAGATTGTGGCCTCGCAGATTAAGACCGATGTAAACGCTTATTGTACAGAGAGATAGGGCTGTTTGGAGATGCGATAGCGTCGAGCAGGTGCATTTACTTTGAAGGAGCCAAGTTGATACTGCAGAACACAGCACAACCCGACACGTCATAGCTGAAAATACCAAAACGACCTATCTCGGCGCGTTAGTCATCAAGATAGGGTCGCACGCAGAATCGCCATCAGCTGTTCGAAATATTTTTGAAGCCCCGCCAACTGGCAGTAGCACCGAATTACAGTGGGAATTTAAATTACAAACAGTACGCATTCGCCTTGGGCTTCAAGGGTCGATGCAACTCAATTCGCCCAAATGATGCACCACCGGTGTCTTCGACCATTGCTTTGAACCATGACACATTCGCGACCTGGCAAGTAGCCCAGACGCCTACTCGATCATTTGCGTAGCCGGGATTGATTCCTCGCTTTTACTTGTGCGCGGTCAGACCGTGCTGCGATGCCGAGCCACTGATTCTCGTAGCCTCACTGCGAGATGAGGACGGCCGTGATGCCCCCGGTCTCGTCCGCGGCGTCGTGTGGTGATCTTTTGTTTCTTCCAGACACGCAATGTGTCTGCCTTGTGTGTCCTCCGTACCTACATACCCAATCAACAGATTCCAGCCTGAAGTCTTCGATGGACAATACCAGGTATGAGGAGTTTGAGGGATGGATCATTACCATTGTCGATCCATTTTGACAACAATCGTCATACCGTGAACAGCGGGCTCGCATCACCGTCGTTTTCAACCAGGCGAGAGGTCTCGCTCGGCAATTACGGAGTACCCAATCAAGTCCAGATTGGGGGGAAACCCCCTTCATCAGTGCCCAGGAGATGCTGACACAGTTGGAGGTCGCGACTCGCGACATCAAGCAGGATGACATTTTAATGCGTTCATCGCCAGGCACTGGCTTCGATATTACGGGCCACCTGCGCTTTGCCGAGGTGGACGACGACGTTTCGTTTGACGGCTGCCGTTGTTAACCGCCAGAAGAGCACCGCTCCCAAGCCCAAGCATAAGCGAGAGTCGCCGTCGCCTCCCCGCCATCGACATGAACGGTCCAAACGTCGCGAAGCCCGCAAGGGGGATTCCACATTGGTCTGCTGCGTGCCACAGACTACAGTCTACAGATAGCTTTGATTGGCAGGTCAGTTTTCAGAATCGCCAAGAAAATTCACTGTCCTCGTTGAAGTGAAAATTGACGGAATCGGTCTGAAAGCCAAAGCTCTTTGTGACACCGGAGCAGATGAAGTTTCCGAAGCCTACAGCTTACGGACTTCAGCGGCACTCCCCGATGCGTGGTCACCGACTACTTTCGGGCCTCACTGACGATTGATACCTGTCAGTTCAACCGCCAGAAGTTCCTGGTCATGAGATCCAACCATGACGTGTTTGCTGGTCAAAACTTCTGATCCAACACCGCGTGGGACTTTTTCCACGTGTGGACCTAAGACTTTCCCGCACCAATTCCGACGACGAATACGTGGAACGATGGTTGGCCGTCTTGAACAAGTCGTTTTTGATAACAGCGTCCGACGTCCAAAGGAGCGTACTCACATGTCGAAGGGCCTGTTCTTCCAATTTTTCGACCCTTTCACTGCTTAGTCTGCAGCGTACGAAACGCCGTCGGACGTGATCCGCACTCTCTGCCGTCCCATGTTTCCAACTTCCGAGACTGACTATCTGAGTCTGAATCTTTCTCCCAGCCTTGACAGCCTATATGCTATCACTGATGCTCCCACGGAGTCAGGCGACAGAACCCACAAAGGCGTCACTATCACCATCACGGGCTAGTAACAACTGACCTGTCCAGTCCAGAATGTCGCCGCGCTCCTCCACGCTTGGTCCCCTTCAGGGCCATCGGGTCCGCACATCGTCTTCTCCCCTGCGAGTACGAATGCGGCCACCTCATCACGGCCTTCCGCCGCCGCCTTACCCTGATCAGATTGCCTGCCATGTACGTCTCCGCTTATCGCTTCCTTCTCGACGCGGCACAGCACGCAGATGAGCCAGGTTTGAGCCGAGAACAGATTCAATCGCTCGGCCGTTGGCCGCCGGCCGCCGGCAACACCTATTCATGTTGCAGAACAAAAAAAAACCCCCAAACACCGTTGGGGCGTCGCACGAATAGCACGAGGAAAGGTCAAAGCCCGCTCCATACAAACGCGTTGACTGTGAACGAGAAGAATGATAAGAGAAAAAAACCAATAAAGCAAAGCACTGAAATACAATGCGGCACGATCGTCGTTTAACATACCTACGTTGAAGGACGATCATCATATCATGTCGCATTAGGTAGGTTGCGAGCCGGATTCTTGGCTCCCTATCGAATATCAGACTACATAGTGAGGTCTCTGGTCCCTGGATGGAGGACAGGAATCCTATGATCCTATCTGGGTTTTGAGACCAAATTCGATATTATTCGAAACATCGCTCCACGCGTTCGCATCCGGCCCTAGCCTCTGACTGCCTACGATCCCCGCCGCTACCTATTGTAGCCTCACAGGACAACTGCCCAGTACCGATTTTTGAACTCTATTGACATCTTTGTCTGCAACTGCGGCTATCAAAGACCCCTGTTGCGGCAATGTAGCTGGAGATTACTTTGCTGCGTCACAATCCTCCCACGAAACCCAGTACTTCTCAAGGAAGATATGACGCGTCGCCTCACTTTGGAACTTGGTGACAGGTGTGTTGAAAATGTCACCTGCGGCCTGCCACTGTCGGAAACGCCGAAACGGTAGTGATGATTCGTCGTGCGTGACAACCGCCAGCGGCCGATGTCGTGGGCATCAAAAAAAAAAAAAAAAAAAAAAAAAAAAAAAAAGGAACAACTCCTGGTACGAGTTGAATGCCATGTGATTCAGATTGGAAATGCTTACCGTTACGCAACCTGGCAAGCGGCCATTGTGAAGACTAGCGACAAGACGGGGCATCCAACTTTGAGGCTGGTATTACTTTCCAGCCTGCTCCCATCTCTGCTTTTCTTCACATGGATGATCCTTGATGGGCTAAAACAGTCAACAGGCTCGTGCCGCCGCCATCGCCAATAGGCTGGAAAACAAGACAAGGATGGTACGCACATGGGACAGGCTCTCAGGAGCTTTGTGGAATGAAAAGGGTATCACCACATACGACAAGTCACGCCGCGTGGCAGCTTGGCGACCACCGACTGCAAGTGTCAGCAAACCAATGCACCACTCACTGCCAGCTGCAATTTCTGCTCTACGGAGACTGCAAACGCTGCACAGTGGTACCAATACATTACATTACGCCTTTGCTTGGGTACACAAGGGCGCTTCACTATGCGTCTGCCTTCGTTCCGATGTCAGATGATAAGGAGCATGGATTGGCCGTGCTTTGCAGCGTTTGCAAAAGGTGAAAAGGGAGCATTTGTGACTTGTCCTTCTCGGTCAGTTCTTCAAAAACAATGCCGGCTCATCACGATTCACGTCGAGTTCTGTATAAATACACGTCTCGTCTGCTATGCTCTGCTTGGCCAATTTGATATTCTTCATGATTCACTTGCATTCTGCGCAAGTCCTTCCTCATCTACACACGTCACTCTTCGTATCTGTCCATCAGGTTTCAGCATCACCACCAAACCCATACTCATAGTTGAAGGCCAAAGTTTCAACTTTCATCGATCATGGACCAACAGAATGACAACAACGCCCTACGTCAGAGCATACAAGAGCTGGAGCGAAAGATCGAGGAGAAAGATCAGTTATTGCGGCAGCAGGAGAGCGAAATCAGACAGCAGCTGGACAGGGAAACAGCTCTTCGGATCCAGAAGGAAGGCGAATTGGCTGCACATATCCAGACGAAAGAACAACAGGACTGGAAAAGATGGGAGAAAAATGAAGCTGAGAAGGAAGAAATCCGAAAATCCCATGCTTTAGAGACAGAGCTGCGTCGGCAAAGAGATGAAGCATTGTGTCAGGTCCAGAATATAAATAAGCAACATGAATTGGAGCGTTGTCAGGAGAGAGGGGCACAGGCGGAGAAGGAGAGAGGAGAGATGTATAACAAGGTGTGCGAGATGAAACAGAAGATATACGATGCGGAGACGGAAATCGCTGCGTTGCAAAAAAAGACAGAAAAGACATTGGAGGAGAAAAGGGGGGCATTCAGGCAGAGAGACGAGGCGTTGAAGCAGGCAGACTCGTTGCGAAAGGAGAGAGACGAGGGGGTGAGACAACTCCAATCTTCGTCAATGCTCGAATTCTTCGTTCAATGCCAAACATCCTTATCTTCCAAACTGGTCAGCGATCCAGATCCCTTTCAAAGGAATTCAAAGAAAGCAACGCAAATGGTCAACCGATTCAAGCCACTTAAGCTACACCGATTTCACGGCTGCGAACAGGAGCAAAGGGCCATCTTTGACAAGCTTTGCAATGTGTTCACACCTGATCTTCTCGTTTTCACACGACTTATAACCGTGATCGAGAACGGTGAGAGGATAGAATCAATCACCAGCGAGAAAGGACTTGAGATGTTCCTGTGGGCGCATGTTGAAGGGTACGCCAAGCAGGTTTTCTGGGAATTACCATCCGCAGACAAAAATAGCACAGTCTGTGAAATGTATGGACAAATAACGGTCATCCACTATGCTCGAAATTTAGACGAAAGCATAGGCATGACAGCATCGCCTGGGGAGGATCCTGGAGCCGCAACAACATCAATACAGGCTCAGGATCCAGTCCCCGGCTCGGCCGATCCCAAGAAAAAAGCTAAGAAAGACAAAGTCTCCAAGCCGGATGGATTGTACGTTTGTACAAAACCCGGCAAAGGAAGAGGTCGCAACATCCTGTTGTTTCCAATAGAGATCAAGCCTGGGTACGCAGTATCCCGGCAGCTTATTGCATTGCTTAAGGCCACGGACACTTTCGGGGAAGCGAAGCTTGGACAGCCTCCTCAGCCTGGAATGCACCTGTTGTGGGGCGCCCTCATGCAAATATATGACTACATGGTCAGAAGCCTCTCGTCATACGGCATGTTGACCACCGGTGAAGTTATTATATTTCTCTACATTGACTGGTCCAGCGATGCGACGACGCTGTATTATCATGTGGCAGTACCCGGCGAACCCGCTGATGGCACAACAGGAGCTCCCCACGATCTAAAGGAAGCCGCCTTCCGTTCAGCTGTCGGCCAGTATGTGACGTTTGTGCTCATGACGATGACAAAGTGTCATGACATGAACAGGAAGCAGCGTGAGGGAGTTCGAGCGAAGCTCACGAAAGGGGACTTGCTTCCTACAGCAACCAAGACTAATACTGGGACTTAGACGAAGGATAGCGACGCAAATCAATAGGGTAGCGAAAAATCACATTCACTGACCAGCTGGCAGCACCCAGTGGTGTTTATTGCTTGGCTCACGAGAGGGAGAAATTTTTGTATCCTATTTCATCGCCTGATTGGCAAATAATTCTAAAAATCTGAATCAAATTATCAATAATCAAAAAATTGGTCCCTTAAGACGTGCGTAGCGCGGAAGCTAATTGATGACTTTTGGTATGTTCCGGCTCAATAAATCCGTTGCTTTTGACGATTTGAAAGTCGCAGAGATGTGTATTGCCGTGTTACAGCAAATAGCTGTCACTTCTTGTGGACGAGGAATCTTGGCAAAGCGCTTGCCGCGAATCGTGATGCAACTGTCAACATAGCAGCGTCAGACGGTCAGCATGGCATGGCTCGTCGGATCATGATTATTACACTTTCATTCGCCACGCAGGAGCACCCCAACGTCTCAAAAATTGAACGCCATTGAACCGCTTTTATACGGACGAAACTGATCTGGATACAAAGGGCACATAGCCTGGAGTCTAGACGAACCCCATGCAAAAGGAGGTCACGAACAGAGGCGGCCCCGGATTGTAATTGGACCTGGAAGGCAACGCGACGCATACGCATGGTAGACCGTTCAACGTTGCCAAAGTCAGGGGATTCGGGAAAGATGACTATAATTATAAATGACGTCCGACCAGCTAAATAAAGAGTACCTAGCGGTGGACATTATCTCTGATCGGCGAGCAACGAATCACGACCTCCAGGCTCCGAAACAAGATCTGGGAGGAAGACTGAAGTGTTACGGATCCACATTATTATGGATCCTTCACACATATTAGGTAGATCGCCCTCCTGTCACACACCCTCTTCTCTCCTTTTCTTTCCTCTTCATGCTTGTCAAAGATAGATTATATTGAGAGCCTGTTTGAACTCCCGTTCACAGCCTTTTCGTGACATATCTTTGACAAGCTTCTTCACTCATCACCCCCGGCCATGTTCCTGTGATTTCTCACAAACCGCCTCTCTCACCACCGGCCTTCGCACGTTTTTGTGCCCGCCCTCCCCAACCACACCGCGCCCCAACAACCTCCCACACATCTTCAGCGCCAACCACAGGTGGCAGGCCCGCGAAGTAGTTCGCCGCCCACCTCACATGAGCCAGAACCACACCGCCAACCCCCTCACCGCGGCCTTCGACAGTTGGTCCGCCGCCGCCACCACACCCAACCGCCTCTATGACAGGTACCCGAAGTGGAACGGCAACCCCAACAATTTCGAAAATTGGTTGTTACATTCGCACCCGGCAGCGCTCTCGGCTTGGGGAATGCAGGCGAAGAGCGCACCGCAAATGTGGGCGGCACTGCCAAGGAAGGGGATCATCTCTGGGTCGCTCAAAGGAATGTCAATGGTATACAACCAATTTTCGAAATTGTTGGGGTTGCCGTCCCACTCCCCTCGCAAGTCACGGACGACGCGCAACCACCGCCCATGTCAGACGGGCTGCTGCCAGACGATGAGGCGCCCATGTACGCAGTCGAGCGCATCATGCGCGCAGGGCCGTGGAAGGGGACACGCGGCATGTTGGTAAAATGGGCGGGCTATAAGGAGCCGTCGTGGACGTACCGCGCCAACCTCACGCTGACGGACGCGTTTCGAGAAGTTGTTAAGAAGTATGGAGAAGGCGACGACGTGGGAGAAGCCGGCACCGGCGGCTACACTGGCTCTACAGGAAAGAAACGAAAAAGGAAAGCTGTTCCACTAATACAGAACATTGAGCTTCAGTCGTCAGGACTCACGGAGGACGACGCCGACGACCCCGGAGAAGGGGGGTAATGTTATGGATCCTTCACACATATAGATCGCCCTCCTGTCACACACACTCTTCTCTCCTTTTCTTTCCTCTTCATGCTTGTCAAAGATAGATTATATTGAGAGCCTGTTTGAACTTCCGTTCACAGCCTTTTCGTGGCAGGAAGACTCAGCTGCAGGCAATCGCAGACTCGCAGTGATGATTTTTAAATTTTGGAAGGAGCGGGGCCGGGGACTGGTTCCTGAGGCTCTGTTGATGGCCTTGCGGCTTCAGGAATGATAACCCCCCCAGGCGATGTTTCTATAGACTATACTTACTGATATGGCCAAGGCTCAAGGTTTTTGACCACATCTATTTCGTCTTCCAAGTTTCGGGGATAATATAAGACCTTAATGTCACCGAAAATGTCACAGATGGTGCTATCTTTGTCAGCAGACCGCAACTTCGAAAAGAATTGCGGTCTGCCGACAAAGATAGCACCGTTTGTGATTGTGACATTTTCGTGACTTAAAGATCATGCATTGTCCCCGAAACTTGGAAGACAAAACAGACGTGGTCAAAAGGCTCCATCTAGATCCACAGTCTGTGAGGCCCAGGGCCGTCACGCCTTTCACATGTTGTCCTCAGTCTTCACTTCTTTGTAAACTCACAAGCCTTGACAGTGCTACACTGCTCACGGAAACGAAAAGGGGCCGAGGACGAAGAGTAAACGGTGCGAGTGAAAGACTTAGAAGAGCAGTGTCAAGAATCGCGAAGAAAATCTTGACATTTTTTTCCTTCTTGATGAGAACTATTCTCATTTTTGAAGGCGAACTGGGCAAGCTACAGCGAGCATTGCTAGAGTGAATTAATGATAATAATTGTCATTGAACGGCATCTGTTATCTGTCGTAGCGCTGCCCAGTGCCGACATGGCACAACCATGATCATCCGTAATCTCTTTCGCATTACGATTTGTGACAACAAATATTGTTTACGCTAGAAAGGCTGGCCGCTGACCTACCTGTGTGTTGTCAAGTAGAAGTACAAAAACCAAATAGCCTAGAAATCAGAATCATCCAATTCAGAAGAATCATCAGAATCATCAGAATCAATGCCTAGTGCGTCTTCTATAACACCGAACATCTCACGCTCCTCTTCTTCAGCACGTTCTTCATTGCACGCCTCAAGACGCAGCTGCTTATCAGTCTTTCTCAGACCGTCTTCCTTGCGCGTGTCTTTCTCTGGCGATCCTGTCGCGTGACCGTCAAGCAATTCAGCCCGCTCAAAGTCAATGACCATGATACCTTTCGTTTCGGAATTGAACAAGACGTTTCCCCATCGCACATCGCAATGTAGGACACCTTCGTTGTGCACAGCCTTTAAAGCCCGTACGCCCTCATCTATCCAGGGAACTTCATGGAGAGTCTCAAGTTGATCCATCCCGGCTCTGTGGAAATGAAAAAGGATTCCACCCCAAGAGACGAACATCATGTGCACCACGTACGTCTCAAAATAAATCCAATAGTCCTTGTCCATGGTGCGCAGATCGATGGTACCCAGGAAAACGGGGACGTACCGTCCTTGTATGGCCTTGAGCCGCTCATAGACTCGCGCCTCATGCTCGAGGTGCTGAATGTGGCCTGCAACGGTGCCCTTGCTGACAAAGGTATACCCATATGCCAAGAGGGTCACTTTAAACAACGCGCCTCTTGCACCAACGACACCTTGGTATGTGATTCCCACATCAATAGACTTTTTGAATTGTTCCCGTAGGAGCCGTAGCCACTCTGCATGATCTACAGGATGGCGTTTGGGGTGGCCTGCTTCACCTGCCTCACCCTGGCAGTGAAGCGTCACATTAGGGCACTTAGGATCCAGATAATCTCCTTGCACGAGCCCTAAAAGACATTTCTGTGTGCAGTATGGTGGATCCGGGGCACTGTCTTGGTCCCTACCGCCATTCTGGTGTGTTTTGGTGCTTTGTGTGTCGCATTCCCCTTTCCGAGGCCCAGAGTTTCTTGATTCAGCGTTGACATGTTCAGCGACAGGCAATCTAGAAGGCTTGCCCGATTTCGAAAGGGTTTTGAAGACTTCCATGCGCCGCTCTTGCAGAGGCTTTCGACGGTTCGTAAGCGCCATGATCGTGAATGCCACATATTGACCAATAGCTGATAAGAACGCAGCGTCTCCCTCGGGGGCTTGCGCTACATCAAGAGCAGGTTCCGCTATATGATAATACAGCGTTTGGGGATCGTCCCAGTTGACATGGAGGAACACATTCGCCTGGCCTGTGGTAAGGATGCCGAATTCTAGGCAACTTTCCATCATATTTCGGTACGTTTGCGAGACAGCGTCTTGAACCTGCTTCTCTGCAGTGACATCAGACTGCGAAATATCATCCATGTCTTCAACGGCTAGGCCTTCCTTCGTGGCTGCCACGTCTCCGAACGTGGCTGTCGGCCGTAGTGCTGAACGTAGGTGTTGAACGGTCAGATCATAAGGCAACTTAGGCTCCCACACGTAAAGCCAGGTAGCAGACGCCATTGAGGTTGAGCCAGCGCGGTAGATACAACATCTTGTGCGAACTGGTTCTGGTTCTATAGGTCGCGATGGCGTTGTATCGATTTCGAGAGGCTTAGCATGATCAGCACGAATGACGAAGTCAATGCCGATATCGCCTGGACAAATCCTGCCAAGCTTGTCTACTGACTGCAGTTTTGTGATTATATTCTTGACGGGTTCCGTAATGCTGACATCGATGAATCTTTCGAGAGTCTTCTCGTCCGCGATTGGCACAATTTTGGTCCTGTTTTCTCTTACCGTCGTTGGGCGCGCGAACACGCGTAGCTCAGAGGTGAATACCTCGCAGACCTTGTCAAAGATGAGTCTTTGCTCGCTGAGAAAGTCAGTCCACTGCATTACCTTTTCTGGTTGCCATTTGCCACGTAAGTTGGTCGTGGTGGCATCACTGCCTCGTCCAACATTCGGTTCAGCATTCGGTTCAATGGTCAGCTTGGAGAACAGAGAGGCATGGCATTCTTTGATGAAATCGCCCAATGATGACGGTTGCAACAGGGGATCTATCTCCTGCAGCCGCTGCAGGGCCCTGTCTCTCTCCTGCTGCAATGTCTTCTCTTTTTCCCACGCTAGCTGCATTGCTGTTTCTCTCTCCTTCTGCAATGCCCTCGCTCTTTCTTGGGCTCGTTGGTCTCTCTCGTCGGCCTGCTTTCTCACCCTGTCCCTCTCTTGCTTTAATAAGCTGATTGTTTCCAGGGCTTGTCGGTCTCCCTCCAGCACCATCAGCATAGCCCTGGTTTTCTCCTGCTGCAGTGTCATCGCCCTCTCCTCGGCTCGCTGCAAGGCTCTGTCTCTCTGCTGCTTGAATGCTCGCGCTCTTTCCTGGGCTTGTTTATCTCTCTCTTCGGCCCGCTCTATCGCCTTGTCCCTCTCCTGCTGCAGTGCTCTCGTTCTTTCCTTGGCCTGCTTTAAGGCCTTGTCTCTCTCCTGCTTCAATGCCCTCGCTCTTTCTTTGACCTGTCTCTCTCTCTTTTCGGCCCGCTGTAATTCCTTGTCTTTCTCCTCGGCCTCCTGCAATGCCAGATCTCTCTCCTGCTGCAATGCCCTTTGTCTCCTCCTGATTTGTCGCTGTCTTAACAGATCTCGTTGCCGTCTCTTGAAGGGTCGTGGCTTCATTACATAGACCTCTCGCACGCTCTCAAGGACCTGCTGTTGTTTGCTGTCTCGCTCCTGCATGTGTCGCTGTCTCTCCCGATTATGCCACTCTGTCCCCGGGGCCTTCTGTAATATCTCCCGCAGCGCTCTCTGTCTCTCTTGCTTCAATGTGTTGTCTTTCTCCTGCACTTCTTGCTCCAGCTCCTGGATGCGTCGGCGTAGGGCATTGCTCTCGATCGGTTGACCCATGACCAACGCCATAGTAGATGAGATTTTGGCCTCGCAGATTCAAGTTGATGCTAACGCTGATTTCGCAGAGGCACGCTGTGTGGAGATGCGATAGCGTCCAGCAGTTGCATCAGGTACTTTGAAGAAGCTTGTCCGGCAGAACACAGCAACCCCGACATGCGATTTATGCGTTCGTCATCAACACGTGAGTGTTTGGTTGAGACTGTACGGGATTAGGTACCTACCTGGTACCTATGTTACTCGGCGAACAGCCATTGCCAAGACGCTCCACAATTGTCGGGCTCCGGGTTCAAAAACAGTGCTTTATGAATGACACACTGTGACACCAGTGACTTAGGTACCTACCTTATTACCGACAAGACCCACGAGTAGAGGTACATATGTATGTACCTTGAACAGTTGAACGTCACCAATTTCATCAACGTCGCACATCATGATGGGACACTCGACCTGCAAGAACGCTTACATTCCGCACTTCGCGTCCGCATACTCTCCTACAGAAAGGCTACACACTCCACGCGCTCTCGGAGATATCCTGATGTCGCGTGCTTAGAGAATATTCTGCACTCAGCGTGCTCTCACACAGAAAGAATTCGGCTATCTGGACTGTACAGCGCTCGACGATCGTCTCTGACTCTCTATCAATCGCCTGCCATCTTGACTGCGCACTGCGCCATTCATCTTTAACTCCTTTTACCGAAGCACTTTGCCAGGTGCTTGAGGCGTTGATACTTCACACTTCTCTGCGATCACCTCGCCATTCTTCTCTTTGTGAGAGACAGTCAACGGTCACCACTCATCCACGACAGCTGGCGCGCGATTACTATCCATTGATCCAAGCTTCCTGGGTTTGCACCGCAACGTCAAGAAAAACGGCCAAGAGTAATAATGGGCCAATACGGAATGGATCCACAGCACCTATTCACGCTGCAGCGACGGTTCGCAACCACAAGGTGAAACCAAAACCAAAACAATGAACAATATTAGGACGTGAGCTTGGGGCCTTCCTTCTCGTACGAATGGCCTGCCACAACAACCCGCGGTGCTCTCTCAGAGCCCCGGGCTGGAGGCACCTCCGGACGCTCCCGGCCGGAAGCCAGTCTTCGCGAAGAGCTCCCACGGACTCTCTCGCCTACGGTTATGTACGACGACCTACCCCGGTCTCCGGCAGGCCTACATGCGGCTCACACCTCTACAACAAAGCGTTCGATAAAACAAAACTGAATACCCTCTCTCTCCCTCTCTTTGCGTCGCTGTTGGCGTAGTGAACACATTCCATGTGTATACTCTGATTCAAGACGGTCCTTGGCCATCGACGACTCCGCTCTTCACCTGATGTTATAACTGATGAAGGGTGGCCCGTGGGATCTGGACGCTTTGTTCGGTTATGCATGCTGCGGAAAGGAACGCAGCTACCTGTAAGGTACCCCTTTCGATCCCACTCGCCCCGCAATGACGGATCTCGCTGATTTGGTAGAAGATGATGTGAGTTTTAGAATCTGGCTTGAGAACAGTGAGAGGTGTGGGCGCGGCTTCCTGTGAACAGGGTCCTTTTTCAAAAGTCCGATTTTCCCCCCAATATCTCCACGTCTGCTACCACTATCGAACTATTATTATTGGAAGCCCAATTTAGTATCTACGAAGACAACCTCATAAGAATCAATTGTATGATGTATAAAACATGCAGTGTTGTGGCTATAATTCGGACGCGAAGCTTAATTGACAATCCGCCTTCCGTGACCCAAGAAATACGAGGGTTCACAGAAGTGTCTTATCCCTGACCTCGACGTGTTTTGTTCTAGAACTCTCAACTCCCACAACCTCTAGATTTAGTGGGTGCCACTGGGAGCCCTTTAGGTTGCACCCACGACTCACGAGTATTACGTCTACTTTGTGCAAAGTCAGAGTATGCAATGGAGGTAAATGCTGTTGCCGCGGTAGCATCTCGGACCTCGGACCTCGGTACTCTCGACGATTGAGATGACCGTCATGATGGCGTCAGCAATGTCGTCCTCGTCTTCATTTGGAGCGATTGGCGAGTCCGAACGCTTTAAGGCCGCATCTTCTGGTCCTGTAGTGCCACTGTGCATCTGAAGCGCTCCAGTTTCTTTCAAAGACGCCGTTTGTCTTTGTTAGTACGCACGGGGTATTTGCGACTTGATAGATGGAGTTCCCAGAAGAAGCTCGTGGCATTGGTGCGCAGTTGTTGCGTTACGCATACGCGTAATGCAGCCGTGGTATTTGTGAACACAGAGGGCGTTGGAAGGGGGGGAACCCCCAGAACTGGAAGGTGTTGCTCTCGATTCCGGCCTTATGGTGCCAATGACGATAGTTCTAATGAAAAAGCATGAAACAGATCGGAATTTCTCGGAAATGCTAGCAGCTACCGTTACGCACGCAACCACTGTCCTCGATAGCTTCTGCAGCTTGCAAGCAAGACGAGGCATCACAACTATGAACTCTGAGGCTGGTATTTTCATCTAGCCTGCTCTCTTGAATCTTCTCTGATTCTCTTCACATAGGCTACAGCAGGCCGAGGCTGAGTACTACTACTGTTCCGTCGCCGTCGCCAATGGAAAGCGGCAAGCCAGCTGCCAGAGTCCCAGACAAGGACGGGCTGTTAAGAGCATTGTGGAATGAAGTTATGAACAGGGTATCATCACATACGACTAGTCATGGCGCATATGTCAGTGAATCACTGTCTGTCAAGCTTCGCAAATGCAAGTGTCAGCAATTCAATGCACCACTGTGGCACTACGGAGACTGCAAACGCTTTACCGGTGGTACCAATATATTGCACCTTCGCTTGAGCCTTGAAATGTATTATATGGTACCAGGTATTCACAATGAGGTCATGCTAGTCTGCTAGGGCGCGCTTCGCTTTGCGTGCGTTTGAAGCATGGTTGGTGAATATGACCCGTGCTTCACAGCGTTTGCAAAGGGTGAAAAGGGACTTCTCCTGCTCCGTCACGGATCAGTCCATCAAAAACAATTGCGACTTATCTCATCGACTTCTGTATAAATATACGACTCGTCTGCTATGCTCGCAGCTCTACATGGCCAACTTGGTGTCCTCCTCATACTCACTTGTATTCTGGGATCTTCTCAAGTCCTCTTTCCTGATTTCATCTACAGTCTACACACGTCATTCTTAGTATCTGTCTATCAGGTTCCAGCATCATCAAAAAATCCATAGTTGAGGGCCAAACTTCGAATTAAGTTTCATTGATCAATGATCATGGACTCAAGAATCGCTGAGTTGATCTTCACACTTTTTCCTTCTTGATTAGAACTATTCTTACCATTAAATGGCATCTGTTATCTGTTGTAACTTGAAGAGCTGCCAAAGCGGTACATCCACCGTGGTCCACCGTCCCTTTCGGATTTGTACAAACAAGTATTGTTATTATTATACGCTAGCAAGGCTGACCTACCTGTGTGTTCCGAAGTAAAAGTAAAAGAACCAAATATGTAGCCTAGAAATCAGAATCCTCCAATTCAGAAGAATCTGATGTATCATCACAATCAACGCCTAGTGCGTCTTCGATAACACTGAATATCTCACGCTCCTCTTCTTCAGCACGTACTTCATTGCATGCCTCAAAACGTAGCTGTTTATCGGTCTCTCTCAGAACGTCTTCCTTGCGCGTGTCTTTCTTGGACGATCCTGTCGCGTCAAGCAATTCACCCCGCTCAAAGTCAATCAACATGATACCTTTCGTTTCGGAATTGAACAAGACGTTTCCCCATCGCACATCGCAATGTAGGACGCCTTCGTTGTGCACAGCCTTTAAAGCCCGTACGCCCTCATCTACCCAGGGAACATCATGCAGAGTCTCCAGTTGTTCCATCCCGGCTCTGTGGACATGAAAAAGGATTCCGCCCCAAGAGACAAACATCATGTGCACCACGTACGTCTCAAGATAAATCCAATAGTCCTTGTCCATGGTGCGCAAATCGATAGTACCCAGAAAAACGGGGACGTACCGTCCTTGTATGGGCTTGAGCCGCTCATAGACTCGCGCCTCGTGCTCGAGGTGCTTAACTTGGCTTGCAACGGTGCCCTTGCTGACAAAGGTGTAGCCGTAAGCCAAGAGAGTCACTTTGAAGAAGGCGCCTACTGCACCGACGACACCTTGGTATGTGATTCCCACATCAATAGACTTTTTAAATTGTTCTTGTAGGAGCCGTAGCCATTCAGCATGATCTACAGGATGACGTTTGAGGGACCCTGCTTCACCTTCTCCACGCTGGCAGTGAAGCGTCACATTGGGACAGTCAGGATCCAGAAATTCCCCTTGCACGAGCCCTAAAAGACACTTCTGTGTGCAATATGGGTATGGCTGATCCGGAGCGCTGTGTTGTTTTCCGTTGTCATTGTGAACTGTTTTGGTGCTCGATGCAGCGTTGCCATATTCAGCGGAAAGCAATCTGGAAGGCATACCCCATTTCGAAAGGGTTTTGAAAACTCGCATCCGCCGCTCCTGCAAAGGCTTGCGACGTTTCGTAAGCGCCATGATTGTGAACGCCATATATTGTCCAACAGCTGAAAAGAACGCAGCGTCCCCCTCAGAAGCTCGTGCTACATCAAGAGCAGGTTCCGCTATATGATAGTGGAGCGTTTGAGGATCGTCCCAATTGACATGGACAAACACGATTGCCTGGCCTGTCGTGAGAATGCCGAATTCGAGGCAACTTTCCATCATGTTGTGATATATCTCCGTCACGACACGTTTGACCCGTTTCTCTGCAGCGGCAATAGACTGCGAAATTTCCTCAAAGACTTCAACGGCTGAGCCTTCCATCTCCACTGTAACTTCTCTGAACGTGGCTGTCGGCCGTAGTGCTGAACGTAGGTGTTGAACGGTCAGATCATAAGGCGCCTTAGGCTCCAACACGTAAAGCGAGGTAGCAGAGGCCATTGAGGTTGTGCCATCGCGGTAGATGCAATATCGTGTGCGAACTGGGTTTGGTTCTGAAGGTCGTGATGGCGTTGTATCAATTTCAAGAGGCTTTGCATGATCGGCATGGATGACGAAACCAATGTCGACATCGCCTGGACAAACCCTGCCAAGCTTGTCCACTGACTGCAGCTTTGTGAGTATATTCTTGACGGGTTCCGCAACGCTGACATCGATGAATCTTTCGAGAGTCTTCTCGTCCGCGATTGGCACAATTTTGGTCCCGTTCTGTCTCACCGTCGTTGGGCGCGGGAACTCGCGTAGCTCAGAGGGGAATACCTCGCAGACCTTGTCAAAGATGAGTCTTTGCTCGCTGAGAAAGTCAGTCCACTGCATTACCTTTTCTGGTCGCCATTTGCCACGTAAGTTGGTCGTGGTGGCATCACTGCCTCGTGCAGCGTTCAGTTGAATGGTCAGCTTGGAAAACAGAGAGGCATGGCATTCTTTGATGAAATCACCCAATGTTGACGGTTGCAACAGGGGATCGATCTCCCGCAGCCGCTGCAGGGCCTTGTCTCTTTCCTGCTTCACTGCCTTCTCTCTTTGCCAGGCTTGCCGCAACAACTTGTCCCTCTCCTGCTGCAATGCCCTCGCTCTTTCCTGGGCTTGTTTGTCTCTCTCATCGGCCCTGTTTCTCTCCTGCCGCAATGCTCTCGCTGTTTCCAGTGCTAGTTGGGATCCCTCGATTCGGAGCTGTATCGACCTACCTTTCTCCTGCCGGACCGCACTCGATCTTTCATCGGCCTTCACCAAGGCTATGTCCCTCTCCTGCTGCAATGCCCTCGCTCTTTCCTGGGCTCGTTTGTCTCTCTCCTCGGCCTGCTGTATCGCCCTGTCTCTCTCCTGCTGCAATGCCCTCGCTCTTTCTTGGGCTTGTTTGTCTCTCTCCTCGGCCTGCTGTATCGCCCTGTCTCTTTCCTGCTGCAATGCCCTCGCTTTTTCCAGGGCTTGTTTTTCTCTCTCCTCAGCCCGCTGTATCGCCCTGTCTTTCTCCTGCTGCAAGGCTCTCCTCCTTCTCTCGATCTGCTTCTGTCTTTTCAGGTCGCTTTGCCGTCTTCTCCTCACGTCTCGCGGCTCTCTTTCACGGACCTCTCCCCATCTCTCAAGAGCGTGTCGTATTTTGCTGTCTTGCTCCTGCATGGGTAGCCCCCTCTCCTGAATGTGCCACTCTTTCTTCGTGTCCTTCTGCATTGTACCGTCAGAGTTCTGCTGTAGTGCTCTTAGCCTCTCTTGCTTCAATGCCTTGTCTTTCTCCTGGATCTCTCGCTCTAGCTCCTGAATGCGTAGGCGTAGGGCATCGCTTTCGTTCGGTTGACACATGACCAATGCCATGATCGATGAGACTTTGACTTCACAGATAAGGGTTTATGATCACGCTGAATAGACTGTGTGGAAATGCGATAGAGCCGGGCAGCAGCATTTATTGTGAAGAAACCAGGTTGGTCAAGCAGATCACAACTCGGCGCATTTGTCATCAACACGTGACTGTGGAGCTCCGTCACCCGTGCGGAGGGCGACGACGACGGGCGTCAGCGTACATGTAGCTTCCCCGACCCATTCGCGGAGCGTTGTGTTACCTTCGTTTGTCAGAGGGAAAAAATTCCATGAGCATTGAAATTTGAGAGTCCGAGGTTGGGAGAGATGGCCGGTGGCTGGGGTTGCGGGGCGAATAAAAACGAAAAAAACGGACGGTGGTCGTGGACTGACAGATAGATCTACCCCACAAATGCGCTTGTAGGATCTTACTGGTTTAATACGTGACGTCCGAAAGGTTTCTGACAGTAAATATGTATAACAGCTCTTCTTGCAGCTGAGGAGGGACCGGTCATTTTATCAGGTCCAGCTGCAGCATCCCGCACGCCAGCGATCATTACAGCGTTTATTAGCCCAGTTTCGACTTTCGAAAAAATGAGACAACGTCGCAAGAGAGAACAAGTCTGAACCAAACTTTCAACTGCGAAATCTTTACGGAGGTGTGTTGCGCGTTTGTCTGGGGTAAGGACCGGAGAATTTGATTGGTTGCCGCGAAGCGTTCCGAGTTCACAGAGCGCTTGCAGAATGTTCGCCATAAGGCGTACAACCTCGTGAATCGTGACTCGTTTCCGGATATGAACGTTAAAACACAAGCGTTTGTCCTCCCTCGAAGTTCTACTAGTTTCTACATCATTACGAGTCTACGACGAGCTAAAGCCTAAAGTCAATGCTTTCAAGTTGAAAACTTCAAATTGAAGAGTAGATAGCTCTTTTCTTGACGATCTTGTTTGGCAGCAGCCCTAGATGTCATCTGCTACGTCTTAGATCTGGCACTGATGCTATCATTGACGTGGATATTGGCCAGCATCGTGAGGGACGTGCTGTAGAGTCGACCGTCTACACAAATTTCCTTCCCATAGTCTACAGAAACAAGAACTTAGAAGAGACCGTGGACGAAGAGTCTGCGGGTAAAGAAGAGCAGGGTCAAGAACTATTCTAATCATTGAACGGCATGTATTGTATGTTGTAGCCAACATGGTACATCCCCCGCCAGTAGTCCCTGAACCTTTCCGATTTGTGCCAATAAGATCGTTATTATTATATCCCCCCTCATGACACATTAAAGCAGTGCAAATATGTACATGGACGCATCCTCGTACACTGTTACTGTACACAGGGAATTGCTCCCCGCAAAATTGAGAAGCGCCTATCAAACGTACCACATGCAAATACGCACATGGGACAAAGCCAGCAAGGACGAAGAATGAAAGATATAGATCAGATTGGATAATAAAAATGAAAAAGACGCCAGAGAGGGTCTTGGTTTAGCCCTTGCCCACCGTCGTCCGTCACGAAGGACCCTGCGGCCCCTGCCGACTCCCGAGAAGGAAATAGAAATTACGACTTGTACTTGAGAATAATGCTCTGCGTGTTAGCCACATCCCAGTCATGCGGCCTGGTCGCATCCCCAAAGATCCTAAGAGCCCGTACCACAAAGCGGTACTGGCCCGCAGGAGCGTATTTGCCCGACTGGAGCTTGCCATCCCAAGGGAACGAGGACCATCCCCTCTCATTCAGCGGACTAGGCAGTCCAAAAGGCTCTCCAATGGATTTGGCCGTCTCTGATCCATTTCCGACGGGCACGACATCGATGTGCAACATGGAAGAGCCGAGCGCCAAGTTGACACCAATGGCCGGCAGGTCATCACGGTCGTTGGAAGTTCCGGCCTTGGGCACCAGGTATGTGAATCTCTCGGGGGATCGTGTGAAGTCTATGGAGTCGGTGCTATGGAACACCCAGGCTTGGTCGCGGGCGAGGACTGTAGCCTTGCGGAGAGAGCCGGTGAGACCCTGGTAGGGCATCGAGAGGACAGATCCATCGGTACCGTTGATGGTGACGTATCCGGACCAGAGGGCCAGGCGCTTGGGGTTGATGTCGCCTGCGGCTGGCTTGGCCGTGACGCCGACGACGGCGCTGTGGCCAGCGGGCAGGGTGATGCTGTTCTGGGTGAAGGAAAGGCTGGCTTGGGCGTTGACGACCTCGTTGGGGAAGGTCATGGTGTTGACGGCGTCCTTGCCAAGAGTATACATGGTGAGCGAGGGGACCTGGCCAAGCTTGTATGTCACGGCACGGCTGCCCTTGTTGGTAATGGTGAAGTTGAGGTTCGTAGCTAGGTGATCCGTGTCGTTGAAGGACAAGCTGGATGGTGACAACAACGACGTTGTGTAGGCCGCATCGTATGCCTGCACCATACCACCGCCCTGCTGAGGAGCAGGCGCGAGCTCGCTAAAGATTTTGTGGCCGTCGCTGAATGGCGACGGCTTGGCCGTGGACGAGAGCAGGTTGGTCATGAGTTTCGGGTCAAGAGTGCCACGAGCCTCGGCTATCAGGGCGATGATGGCGGCCACCAAAGGGGCAGACATGGACGTGCCGGAATAAACGGCATAACTGCCCATGGCCACGGGCACGGTAGACAGAATCTTACCACCAGGGGCGCCAAACTGAGGCTTGAATTCCAGCTCCCAGGTTGGACCCCATGAGGACCACGTGCTGAGTTTACCGCCCGTCGCGTTGTTGGGACGCGCAGAGAATGACGGGGTGGCCTGGGCGGCGGTGAGGACGTTGACGGTGACTTTTCGACCGGCCTTGAGCAGCTTGACCCAGGCGATGCCGACCTCGAGAGACACCATGCCGGTGGCCTTGACGACGGGTGGATCATCAGGACGCACGGTAACGGCGCCAGCCTCATCGTTGTAGAACATGATGTACTGAGCACCTTTCGCTACGAGGTTGTTCAGCTTGTCGCTGAACTTGCAGCCCACGCGGCGGACGAGGGTGATATACTTGCTGAGATCAGGTGTGTTGTCCGGAAGAGGCTTGCAGGCATCGTCGGCGACGCCCGAGTCCAGACTTGTGGCATACAAGGGCATCGAAACACCCCACGTGGAAGCATCTCCGTTCGCGTAGAGGAAGTCCATCTTGCTGCCGTTGTCGATTTGGTACGACGAGTGCAAGCTGATGAACGGAGCATCCAAGTTGTCGTAGGAGGCCACTGCCGTAACGCCCTTGCCGTCGGCACCGGTGCTGATGAAGAAAAGACCGGAGTTGCCGTCGTTGCCAGCGCTCATGGTGACAGGGACGCCGCGCTCGACGACTCTGCTGGCGGTCAAGGACCATGGGTCCTCACTCCAGCCTTCGGCCCCCCCGATGGACACCGAGATTATGTTAGCGCCATCTTCAAAGGCCTTGTTGAGAGCGGCCATGATGATGTCGTTGGCGGCATCGCCCTGGCAGCCAAACACTTTGTAGGCTCCGAGGGTAACGCCGGTGGCAGCGCCAGTAAAGCCCATAGGGTTCTTCTGCGCGGCTACAATACCAGCAACGTGCGTTCCGTGGCCATCGCAGTCCATTGGAATGTCATCGGGGATCGCCTTGTTGTATCCATCGTAGGCGTCGCCGACCAAATCAGTACCAAATGAAACGAGACATCCCTTTCCAAAGCAGCCGTTGCCCAGCGCAGGGTGAGTGAAGTCGATGCCGCCGTCGATCAAGGCCACCTTCACCCCTTTTCCAGTGATGCCCTTGGCACGCAGCCTGTCCACCTGCGTCATCATGTGCGGTGCGAAGGTGTCTTTGGGCAATATGTCGTTTCGCTTGACAACCATGCTGTCTTGAGTGCCAACAACCAGGGCACCGTCAATCGATTGTCTCGGGACGAGCCTGACGGGCCACATCTGCTTTACGGCAGGCATGGCGGCAATTTCCTTGGACCTTTTCTCCGCGGCTTGAATGTCGTGGAACTGGAACGAAAGGCCTCGGAAGAGCTTGTAATCGAGCACCATGCGAGTTGAGGCCTCACCGTTGATGTTATCGAGAACTGCCGCATGGTCCTGCGATTCGGAGAAGTACAAAGTCAGTTATCGCAACGGTAGTGCACACGAGATAGAACCCAGATTAGACACACACTTATGGGGTTCGGGAATGTCATGGGACAGAATAAAAGCTCTTTCAAGAATCCACTTACATGGCCAACTTCAAGTTCCACGATATAAGCTCCTGGAAGCTTGTTCGCCACAGCCACGGCCGAATACGCCGCCGCGACGAGACCGGTGATGAGTGTGGGACGCACCATGGCGTTGAATAGCGGCCACCTGGAAATCCAGGTTACCAGTCTTAGGGAATGACAGAAAGAATGTAAGGATACAGTAGAAGGAGGGGAAAAGAACGAAGATGAAGAATGAAGTAAAGAGCGAATGGCATCAACATTTCCTTCAACAGCCTCAAACGACAACGACCGACGGCTGTATTATACATGTTGTCATCAGTGATCACAGTCTCCCGTACGGAGCCTTCCGTTTGGAGGACCCTCCTGAGTGACTCTTTTGAGCCATTTTTTGCATCGTCTGGTCTGCTCGTCTGAAGAGACACAACTTTGGAGCTTAATCCCGGGTAAAGCGATCTGCCCCTGTCGTTAAGTGATCCTTTGCTGGGTATTGAAGCCAGGAACGCATCGGGACCGGTGGAGATTTGGAGGTTTGACATGCATACCTGATACTCCGTATGTCTGGTCCGCCCGTGCCGCCCGTCCCGGCGCCAACCTTTCCTAATTAACGCTGGTTCCGATAGTGGTGGTTCTTATACTCGAACGAACTAATGATCCGATCGTTCTACATACAGGAATGTAGTGTGTTCTAGTGGGTTTGACCTAATCATTCCCTCGGTGCTATATCGAGAGTAAGCTGGCCGTGGCCCGCGCAATCGCTAGTATGTTAATATGGACGTACATATATAACTACGGGTTATTCCCCAGCAGCCCTATGCTTCGCTGCGGGTTGGAGAGAGTCGGGTTGGAAAAGTGAGGTTTGCGATGGGGAAGTTTTTGGATGGGATGGAGCCTCCCGACTCCCGAGTCCCGAATCCCACCCTTTTCCGCGCCAAGTGCGTGGGGCTCCACCGTACCTCCGGGGGCCCTTCCGGGGGATGCGGGCCGCGGCACTGCTCTAAAGGATTTCAGGGGCCCTTCACAGCACTGTCAGGCCGCTTAGGCAGCGCGGGATGGCGTGGGTGGAACATCATTAAGAAACCAAAACAGATGAAGCAGAGCCTAGAAGGTAGCACACAGACTTGGAACACCCGCCTGGGGGATTGTGTAACGTGTTGTGATCGTCATCATACCGAAGCAGACATTTACTCTTCGAGGCTCTCAAATTCGCTTGGCTCACCGAGCAGATTAGAAAACTGAAAGTCAATGAGCAAGATTGGATCTTTCTTCCGAAATGAAGGTAGTAATCGCTGCAACGACTGCTTTAGTGCTTCAATTCTCTTCTGGGCTTGGTGCGCGTGCTCGGCCAGCTGTAGCGGCGCCTGCATAGGTCCTGTAGGCGTTCACACGCGGCGTTGTCTTCGTTTCGTTTATCCATGATCGAAAATGTTTCATGAACGGATTGAGTTTGGCCTCTTTATACAGGTTGACGATGCCGATTATACACAGATGCGCAAAGTTGGATGAATGCCGAGAGACTTTAAGCAGAATGGTGTTCCTCCGTACGAGGTACATACTGCTTTGGTCAAGTGAACTTGGGTAAATCACGCAGACCAGGAATGACGACACGTGATGATGTGATTGAGTACCTTCTGCCGAGGTACTGTGTACAATACTACGAAGTCCTACATTGTGACTGGCTGTAAGGATAATATGTGGGCCGCGGCCAATGGCCATTGGCCCGTTGGGACGCTGCACATGTACAACTTACAAGGTACTTCCTTAAAAGAAAGTGCATACAGCTGGCTGACTGCCAAACAGTGTATTTTGCTCGATCAATTACTCCTTCATGATGGTTCACACGCTTTCTGCTTCACTCGTTGGCCATCCATTCACGTTCAATCTTGCACCGGGCTCTGAGGTCTAATCTACATCACCTCCAACCTCTGTCAGCAGAAGCCAAGCTTTATTGACCGTGGTATTGAGTATGGAGCAAAGGAAAGATGACGACGCCCTATGGCAGCGCGTTCAGGGGCTTGAACGACAGATCCAAGAGAGAGACAGGGAATTGCAGAAGGAGACTGACAGGGCGTTGCAGCAGGCCGAGCAGATAGGGAGCATATTGCAGCTGTTCCGGGAGAGGGAGCGACGAAACGAGAAGAGAGAGACGGCATTAGAGCAAGAGTTGGATCAGGCACTGAAGCAAATCGAGAAGAAAAACCAGAAATTGCGGAGGGCCAAGAAAAGAGAGCGACAGGGCAAGAAAAGAGAGAGGGAATTACAGAAGGAGAGAGATATGGCCTTGCAGCGGGCACAAGGGAGAGACCGACAAGCCCAGGACAGAGACCGACTAGACCAGGAGCGAGACCGAAAAGTGGAGGAAAGAGAGAGGGAATTACAGCAGGAGAGAGACAGTTTGTTGCAGCAGGTCAAGGAAAATGAGCGACAGGCCGAGGAGAGAGCGAGGGCATTGGAACAGGAGAAGAACGCGGCATTGCGGCTAGCCCAGGAAAGAGAGCGGACATTACATCGGGAGAGACGGGATAGGGATCCGACATATGAACCGTCTACATTGGATGGATTCATCAAGGAATGCCACGCCTCTCTATACTCTAAGCTAGTCATGGCTAAGAAAGCTCGACAAAGCAGATACGTTTCCTCCTCCAACATACGCGGCAAATGGCACCCAGAAAAGTTAATGCAGTGGACTGAGTTTCTCAGTGAGCAAAAAGTCATCTTCAACAACGTCCGCGAGGTGTTCCCAACCGAGCTACGCGCGTTCCCGCGCCCAATAACCGTAAGACAGAACGGGACCGGAATTGTGTCAATCGCGGACGAGAAGACTCTCGAGAGATTTGTCAATGTCAGCATTCAGAGACCGGTCAATACTATAATGACAAAGCTGCAGTCCGTGGACACCGGCAAACTTGGCAGGGTCTGTCAAATATACTTCGTCATTCATCCTGATGATGCAAAGCCTCTACAAATCGATGCTACAACATCACGACCTGGGGATGCAGAACCGGTTCGCGCAAGGTTTTGTATCAATTCGGATCGCACAACCGAAAACGCGTCTAGTTCCCTGCTTTATGTGTGGGAGCCCAAGGCACCTTATGATCTTACCGTTGAGGACCTGCGTGCGGCGCTTAGGCCGACAACCACCTTTGGAGACTTGGCAGCCGAGACGGGAAGCCCAGCCGTTGCAACTGAAGATGCGGAGGAAGTCTCGCAGTTTAATGCCACTGCAGAGCAGCGGGTCAATCGCGCCGTCACGCAGACATATCACAACATGATGGAAAACAGCCTCGAGTTTGGAATCCTCACCACAGGCCAGGCCATCGTGTTTCTCCACGTCAATTGGGACGATCCTCAAACGCTATACTATCATATCGCGGAACCTGCTCTTGACGTATCACGAGCTCGTTGGGGAGACGCTGCATTCTTCTCCGCTGTTGGCCAATATGTGGCGTTCACAATTATGGCGCTTAACAAATATCGCAAGCCTCTGCAGCAGCAACGGGTTCGAGTTCTCAAAACTCTTTCGAAATGGGGTTTTCCTCCTACATTGTCTGCCCTTGAGGATGGAAACGCGGCACCAGATAGCTCTGGGCATCGGGAAGAGGAATGCGACGCACATTCACAAAACACCAAAACAGACCACCAGAATGCTGGTGGAGAGCAAGACAGTGCCCCGGATCGACCATACTGCTCACACAAATGTCTTTTAGGGCTCGTGCAAGGAGAATATCTGGATCCTGACTGCCCTAATGTGACGCTTCACTGCCGGGGTGGAGCATGTGAAGCAGCCGACTCCAAACATCATCCTGTAGATCATTCGGAATGGCTACGCCTCCTACGGGAACAGTTTAAACAGTCTCTTGATGTGGGAATCAAATACGAAGATGTCGTTGATGCAAGAGGCGCGTTGTTCAAGGTGACCCTCTTGGCTTATGGCTACACATTTTTTGGCAAGGGCACCGTTTCAGGCCGCGGTGAGCACCTCGAGCACGAGGCACGAGTCTATGAGCGGCTTAAGCCCATACAAGGACAGTACGTCCCCGTTTTCCTAGGCACCATGGATCTTCGCACCGTGGACCAGGACAAGGGGTATTGGATTTATTTTGAGACGTACGTTGTGCACATGATATTTATCTCTTGGGGTGGATTTCAGCTCGATGAGGACAATCTTCGGGAAATCTCTGGTATTTGCTGTATAGAAGAGGGCCAGGACGCTCTTAACGCTGTGCACAACGAAGGCGTACTACATTGCGATTTGCGATGCGAACACATCTTGTGCAGTCCCAAGACAGAAGCTATCATGATCGTTGACTTTGAGCAGGCTGAATTGCTCAAACAGCCAGAATTGTCGGATGAACACACGCGCAAAGGAGACGGCCTGGGAAAGAACTACGAGCAGCTGTACAATGAGGCAATGCATGAAAAACGCGCCAAAGTTGAGGAGCAAGAGATTACCAATATTATTTGTAACACTTTCAATCTAGTGATCGAATCGGATTAGCAGGCTATCAATTGTAGTACTTCTACTTGATAGCTCATAGGTAGACCAGCCTTTTTGGCGCATTTACATTATAACGCCAATACCTGTTGGGACCCTTGAAACTGCTTACTACCAATTACCAAACAAATCACAAGCAAGCATTTCCAGAAATCGGTCCCGTTCAGTGCCAAACCACTGAGATAATGCGGTAGAAGCTGATGGGAGCCCTTGTACTGTGTACAGACTACAGAATGGGGGTCACACGCGAAGGTATCCACGATTAGTCAATAGACTACCTACCTCCTAACCTTAGGTAGGTAATCCATCACACACACAGGTACCTAAGGTACCTACTTTGCTCCGGGTTTCCATCTTTCTTCACGTGGGCAACATATTCGTGGATCAGGGCAACCCAACCCGTATAGTTGGACTCATTGATTGGCAATCTATCGAGCTATCCCCCCTATACTTCCAAGCTCGCCAGCCTCATTTTATCGATTGTCAGGGGCCCAAGCTGCATGGCCTCGAGCGTCCAGATCTGCCACCAGATTTCGATGATCTTGAAGGCGACGCAAAAATGGCCGCTGATTCTTTGTACTGGGACCAGATGCTGACATGCTGTGCTCAATATACCGGCATGTTGTTCACACCAACATGCCAAAAGTCTTCGACTGCTTAGAGTTTCAACGTTCGATGTCATTCGCGCTCCTCCTTTTCGCTCGCAAACTACTTGTTGACGGAGAGCCAACTTACATGGCGGCAGCATGCGAGCTGGAAAAACAGTGGGAAAAGCTTCCGGGAGCGCAAGGCATTGCCTTTCCGCTTACATTCACACCCACGGAACGTCAAACGATCCAAGCAGACATGCAGAGTGCCATGTTAGGGATGAAAGCGATGGAGAATTCATAAAGACTTAGTGAATCTTTCTCTGAGGCTCTGAGCAACGTTGCCAAAATTCAACGCAACGGACGGTCAACAGTTCGTTGATACGCTGAAGCCTGACACAGTACACTGATGTGATGAACTGGCCTGGGGTGTGGTTGCTGCACTCTAGCGTTGACAATAGAATTGTTTCTCTTGAGGAGAAAGAGAGGAGAAAAGTCCTCTCGTCCCTGATGCAGCATGCTATTCCAAGTATAAAGATGTGCGCGCCCGACTCTCTCGCACTAAAAGAAGGAGACGAGCCAAAGGCTCAGAGGGGGCGAATTTTGGATGAACGGGTTGGGTGAGAGGGAGAGGGAGATGGTAGTAGTTAGGAGCCATTTCAAAGTCGCTGATGATGAGGTTGAGATTTTGGTGTATGGTGTCGTTGGCGGTGGTGATGTTACTGGTGGACAATGGGTGGTGATGATGTTCGGATGCTGGTGATGCCAAGAGTGCCAACGCGTTTGCAGAAACAGCTGTTTTGAACAACAGGATGATTTTGACGCCAGTTGAAGATTGAGGTTGTTGCAGAAATTTTGTTTGTGTCAAAAATGAAACAGTATTGTAGCTGAACTTGAGTAGAGTCAAAGTTGCAGAAAATGATTAGTTGTGTGGGTGAAGTTGATGCAACCGCGGGTCGCAGCATCTTCATTTATGGTTTTACTTTCCATGTCCATTGTTCGCCTTCGAAAGTGATTTCCGGATAATGATACGGCAATACTGATCAACGCTGCCCAAGAGCGGAAAATAGGTACCTAATCGGGGGGGGGGGGGACGAACAA
>SRQL01000262.1:0-36947 GCA_018360575.1 Claviceps sp. LM454 group G7
TCAGCGCGGGGTACAACGAAATTAAATTGTGGAGTACAAATTATGGGTCGTACCTGGCGCCGACTGAAATCGTACCTGGCGCGCAGTTCGTCTCTAGAATTAAGGCTTCAATGCGCCCAAACATTTTCAGCCACACAAGTGGTATAAGCGGGGCGATGTATTTCGCGGGGCGCGACGTCACGGCCCCAACGCCACAAATGGCGTCTAGAAAGCCAAGCTCCGTTGATTCAACTTGACATGACATCTGCTGCAGCATCTCCGAACCGCGACATTGCGATACTCTCCGTCTCGCATATCGAATAGCTCAAATCCTACAGCACGACACAGTTTATTATCAACGTGGAAACACTGCGACACCAGAATGGTTCGTCTCCCCCGACGTTCGCCGTCACTTTATTCTTCACCGTCACTCTCTACCCTCATCGCGATCCGCATAATTAGATGTGCATCACCAACTAATTCCGCATCCCACATAGCTGCCACTTAGCCTCCTCAATGCCGCACAAGGGCATCCTATGCTCGTAGAGCTGAAGAACGGCGAAACTCTCAACGGCCATCTCGTCCAATGCGACACATGGATGAACCTCACATTGCGGGAAGTCGTGCAAACCAGCCCTGTACGTTTGAAGGCGTTGCCCGACCCTCTTAAAAGAAACGAGTATCTTTCGACAGAAAGCACCATAATAATGCTCTTCAGTTGAAGAGACGGATATTAAAACTATAAGCTAACACAGCATAGGGCGGTGATAAGTTTGTCCGATTAAAAGAAGCCTATGTGAAGGGCAACAACGTACGATGACACCCATCTCCCCTTACCCAGCAAGGCAGCCCCAGGTGGACGAATCGATACCTACCATCATCCGCCAGCATATTAATCAAAGATAAATCGTAACAGCGTAACTGACATGTTGTTTGTCATTCAGATCAAATATCTCCGCGTCGACAACGACATTATCGACAAAGTCAACGAATCACAAAAGGGCCAACAAAACTTCCGAGGTGGACGAGGCAACCACGGCCAATCACGGGCGGATCATCACGGACACAACGGCCGTGGGGGCGGCGGCGGTGGCGATAGGGGCAGAGGAGGTCGCGGTGGTGGTGGTGGCGGCGGTCGTGGCTGGAGAGGAGGACGAGGCCGTGGGCAATAAGTAGCAAAGAAAGTGAACGTGAACGGAGTCGGCTCTACGACCGAAGTTTCTGATACACGACAAAGGAAGGCCGTCGTCTGCTTCTCGGGTGGGCTCGCTTCATGTTCAAGATAATGCGCGAATTCGGGCATTATGAAGCATACGAATCTAAGAGTTCTTGGGCAAGTGAAGTATGTATGCGGTGCAAGACGTTGAGGAAGTGTAGCACGAGAATGCAAGGCATATATGGTACGACGCTGAGGCTTAAGACGTCTGTACGAACAAGGAGAGCATATGGATGCAGGACGTTGAGACTTAAGCGATCTGGGAAAGCAAGCACATCAATGCAAGAAAAATTGAACAAGTCATCCAAAAAAAGTAAACTACACAGTAGCACGAGAGGTTCAAGCAAGTGAAGTATGTAATATCGTGAAAAGGTGAAGCATATGAACACAAGGTCCTGAGCCAAGTAAGCACACAAAGGTGAAAACAGGTAAGCACAATAAATTATAACACGTTTACGAAGACAAGCCGTTCAACAATCAAGCCGACCGCACAAGTTACAACACAGCCAAGACCCATCTAGCATTCCAACCAGCCAATCCCATGAGGCCTCTATAACGTTAGGTACTTATAATAACGTGACTTCCGTCGTCGAGGTGCGAGCCACCGGCAACAATAGACTACCTAGTAGATACCAGGGAGAACTACGAACAGGGTGAGGGCATATTTTGAGAGGCCCAGGGCAGAGTCGAAAGGGGGCAGACAGAGGGACGTGAAGACTATAGGTAAACAGTTGTATAATAAACACATCTCGATATTATGATATAACAATGAATACCTACCCATTCCCGCATTACACCCACATTCATCATGCCTCTCATTCCACAAAGCATCATGTGACATGCACATTTCTATCTAAACAAACACACCCCATCCATACCATCCCATACGTCATCAAAACCATCATGATACATACAAGAAAAAAAAAACAACAGGGAAAAGACAGATTACATCCGTTCAGCTCAATCTCCTCTTGGGCCCTTAAAAGTTGGCCACCGCGACAGCAATAGCCTGTGTATCAGAATGCGAAATAGACAGCGCAATGTCTTTTACGCCGGCTTTGCTAGCAGCAGAGGCGGCTTCTCCATGGAGCTGTTCAATCCGAAGGCAGTTAGCAAAATATTCTCGCAATTCGCATGGAAGAGGGGCCAAGACCATAAGAAAAGACTAAGCTGCACAATAACGTACCTTGACAGCGGGAGCACCCGTATCGTTCTTGATAATCTCAATGTCCTTCATGGCCGCACCTGCGCCCTGGCTAGCCACCCCCAAGGACTTGAACACAGCCTCCTTGGCGCTCCAGCGTCCCGCAAAAGAACTCTGCGGACTAGGCGCCGCCTTGCAGTAGGCAATCTCATCAGCCGTAAAGTTTCGCTCCAAAAAGGTCTCGTTGTCGATGTTGACGGCAGAAATATCCTCAACATCGACACCAACGTTGCTGTTCTTGTTGGCGACCTTGTGTGCGAGAGCCTCCATGACCTTTTCGGTCTCGGCGGCGCGGGCCGAACTCATGACCTTCTCTGACTGCTTCATGAAGTTCTCGGCGTACTTGAGCTCCGAGGACTTCTTGTCTTCCGTGACACGGGCGTCGGGGTTGAGAAGGACGCTGCTGAGCTGCTCGTCAGTGTAGGGTGCCTTGGACTTGGCGACGAAGAGGGTGTTGTTGATGAGGCCGTTGTGGAAGTAGCGATAGGCCTTCTTTTGACGCGCCTCGACCTTGGCACAGTACTCCTCGTAGACGTGCTCATCGAGAGTGGCATACAGGTACTTGGGATGCACACCAATGGCCTGAGCACCTTTTTGACCGAAACCGAACGACGTGACGGAGAAAGCCTTGACGCCGTCGGTCTGGATGCTGCGGCTTGGATACACAATCATGTCGAACTGCTCCATGATGGGATCGACGTTGTCTGCGTTGCGGTTGCCGGGCACCAAGCCGGTGTTCAGAACTTGGAGACAGCCGTTCATCATCCAGGCACCAGCAGCACCCTTGGGATGACCAGTGAGGTACTTCTGGAAGATACCCATGACCGCGTTACCCTCGGATCGGCCGAGGTGACGCAATTGCTGGCAAATGACGGACGACTCATTCTTGTCGTTGGCCTTTGTGGAGGTGCCGTGGAAGGATGCCACGCCGAGATCGTCAATCGTCAGACCCCAGGTGGCCAGGGCACCACGTAGAGGAGCGATGCTGGTGTCGCTCTTCCAGAAGTTGTTGCCCATGCTTCGAAGCAGCTCCTTTTCTTGTCGAGCAGCCTCCTTCTCAATGTGCACGAAGCGCTCTTGAGCATACAGCTTCTCATCAAAAGACGCGTCTTGCGTCTTCATGGCAGCAATCTCATCATGAATGAACTCAACCTCGGACTCCTGCCATTGCTTGATCTGCTTCTTGCGACGCTCAATCTGTCGGCGACGGTAATCAATGTCAAGCAGTGGCGAAGGGAAGTTGCCAGCGTGTTCTCGAGCCGTGGTCAACACACCCTGTCCAGGAGCAGGCACGGATCGGCCAATCTTGTCCGAGGCGGTGGTGGTGAGAGCCAGGACACCGTAGATGGGCACACCCATGTCCAGCGCAAGCTTTGCAGTCATGATGACCTGGATACCACAGCCCTGAGACTCCATGAATCCGTTTCTGGTAGTCGTGGTGGGACGAGACATCTCTTTGGGAGTTCGGCCGTGGCTAAACTCATCCAGCGTGTTACTGGTGGCCTTCATATTGGCAAACTCATAGGAGCCTTCCTCGCCAAAGTCGTCGAAGCCACCGACGAAGCAGACACGAGCCTTGCCTTCCATGATGGTCTCGTAGCCAACGTCCACAGACTCTACCGCAGTAGCGCAAGCTCCGACCGGAGTCTTGATGGGGCCGGAAGACGAGATGAGCAACATGTTGACCCAAGCAGCCATGGTGTTGATGAATGATTCCTGGAGAATGTCGTTCTGCAAAGGTTGATCCAGATAACGATCCCTGTGCATGCCTCGCAGAGCAACAGAGCCACCCATACCGGAACCGACGCAGTTACCAACTTCAGAAACGTGAACATACTTGTAGAACTCGTAAGGATCGGTGATACCGGCGGACAGCAGGGCTTCGGCCGTGGAGACGAGAAGATACAGAGTGACGGGATCGACCTGAGAAATAATGTCCTCGGGGACACCGTATCGCTTAGCGTCCCAGCCAGTAGGAATCTGACCGGCAACCAGACGATCGAAACGGAGAGCTTTAGGGATCCAAAGTGAAGCACCCTTCTTCAAACGAATGATGTACTCGCCACTGTCGGGAATTTCAAAAGTTTCAACCTTGTCACCGTGCTCACGTTTGAACTCTTCAGCAGTCTCCTTGGAGGCCTCAAACGGCTCCAGGTCCGCCTCGATGACAACCTCGTGCAGCAACTGCTTCTGGTTGGGATCGTAGCCATCGAAAAGCTCAGGCTCAATCAGACGAATGCCAGAGTGCTCCAGGATGAACTTCTCGTACTTCTGCTTGATATCCTTGTCGTCGACAGGGTCTCCAGTCTTGGCGTCCACCCAGCCTGAGTAAGGTTTTCCCTTGATGGGACCGTTGTGGTTGCGAATGAGGCCCATGATCCAGGCCATCTCAACGCAGCCCTCGAGCGAGAACTCGCCGTAGGCCTCCATCTCCCAACGGGTACGCGAGTTACCCCATGGACCGACCTCAGCAAAGCCAGTGACGACGACAACCTTCTCCAAGTCGACCATGCCCTTGAGCTTGTCGTTGAGAGGAGCGACATCCTGCTTCCAATCAGGAAGGTGAGGGAAGTCAAACTTGATGTTGGCACGGGGAGAGATGGTCTTCTTCTTGTACATGACCTCAGAGTCGGCACCATTGACAATGGTATTCTCAATGGCAGTCTCCTTGGTAACAGCCTTGCGGATCTCGCTGGTCTCCATGATGTCCTTGCGGAGCTTAGTCATGGCTTCATTGAGGTTGGGAATGAACTGCAAACCACCATTGAGATCGGCGAAGACGGGCTCTGACTGGCAGAGATCGACAATGGTAGGGGACATCAAGCCTAGTAGATTGAAGGCCATTTCCTGCTGGGAAAAGGTGCGAACGCCAAACGCCTCAACACCTTCCGCAACAATATTGTTACCAGACATGAGACCAGTTCCACGGGTCCAGCCGATGACGGCACCACAAATAGTGAGGTAGTGGGCCCAGCTCTCAGAGTACCATCGGTTGAAGAGAGTCTCCAAGGCGAGCTTCGACTCTGAGTAGAGACCATCGTTGCCAAAGGTTCCGTGATTTGGAGAAAGCGGCAGAACAACCTGGGCAGGGCGAGTCTCGAAGCCACGCTCGGCCTTTTGAGCCTTGACGCAACCCAAGAGGCGAATGAGATTGGTAAGCATGATTCTGTGGGCAAGCTCGGAGCGCGAGTCAACGGCATCAATCTGGCGGCCATTTTCCGAAATGGCGGCGAAGGGAACGACGTAGTCGAGATCCCATCCGAGACCGTTCTTCGTGTCGTAGATGTACTCAACGAGAGCCTCTACATCCTGCTTGCTTCCCTGGTTGAAGGGAACAACAACGATCTGAGAACCGCGAGATCCGTAACGAGTGTACATGGACTGGTAGTACTCTGTGACCTGACGGGAGAAGCGACTCGTCGTCACGATCACCTTGGCACCACCACTGATGAGACCCTGGAGAACTTCGGCACCGATGGAACCAGCTCCAGCGCCAGTCATCAGAACATACTTGCCTTGATACGTCACACCAGACTTGGCCGCATCCTCAAGGCAGTTGAGGTAGACGGCAGTAAGCTTTTTGCTGTAATCCCAGCCGTGCAAGGTCTTGCGCTTGAGATGCAGGAAGGGAATTGTCTCAACCTTGCCTTTGTTTTGGCTACTGGCGCGGAGGCCGGGCTTTCTACTCTTGCTGCCATCCTTGGACGCCAGGATCTGGCTCTCGTTCATGGCAAGTGATCGAAGGACATCACCGTAAAGATTCTTGATCTCCAGCTGAGACGTCTTGGACATCTTGTGCTGCTGCTTGATGAGTTTGTAAATGCGCTGAAGATCATTCTGCACCTTGGTTCGGTTTCCATACTCGGAAATCTTGCCACCCTCAGCCATCTGTTGCACGTAGTGTTCCAGCTTGCGGCAACTGGCACGGGGGACTTCCTCGTAATTCAAGTTTCCGCGAGCGTCCACCGTGGTGCGGGGACCGGTAGGGACTGCGACATCCTTGTAGTGAGGAGCCACGTCCAAGACCTCCTTGCAGTTCTCAATGAGCTGCTCTCCGAGCTCCTTGGCGAGCTTATAGGTCTCTCCACGCTCCGTAGGACAGTTGTCAATATGGTACTGCATGAAGTCCAACAACTTGGGATTTGAGCGGTTCATGATGTGGATACACTGACTAACAATCTCACGGTCGACGGCTTTGAGACGACCAAAGATGATATCAAAGTACATATTGAGAGCGTCCTGGCGGGCCCAGTTCCACGACGAGTCGTAGGTACGAGCTTTGAGGGGGCTGAAAACAGGTTCGATACCGGCGGCATAGAAATCACCGTGCTCGGCGGTCCAAAGGTCGAGCTGAGCTTGAAGCACCTTTTCTGATTTTTGCGAATCAATGGCTGCCTTGTCGCCTGATCGAAGGTCCATCTTGAGATAGCGAGCGAAGAGTTCGAGCTGCTGCTTGAAAAGGGCACGCTGATCCTTGGTCAAAGCATCAATAGCTGCAGGATCCATCATCATACCACCTCCAGCACCGCCAGCAGGACCGGAAGACGAAACAGTGGTGAGGCTGATGCCAGCATTTGAAGCATATTTCTGCGATACGTCGTCGAGGAAGGCCTTGGCGTCGCTCTCAGATCCCAGACGAGCCGCAGGCTCCATGGTCAGGGCTAACAACAACGCTCCGTCCTGACGACCAGAGCCTAAGCCCCATCTTGACTCGAGGTACTTGCGGGCGGCTGTAATGTTGAAGCCACCAGGCATCTTGGACGAAATCAATCGCGCAACAAGAGACTGAGACTGCTTGCCAAGATTTCCATCAAAGGTGGCCTGCATGGCGGCACCGAGCTCATCTAAAGGTGTGTCTTCGGGCTTTTCAGGAGTGGAACCAAATTCCTTTCCAAGGTCGCCCAGGATCTCATTCTGCAGCGTGGACTTGCCTATTGTCATAGAACGAGGAATTAGTACTCGGTGATGAGTGAGGTGCCCAGCACACGCTGGAAGAAAAGCTCAAAGACGAAGAATGAGGCAAATTGCTTGAACTTACCGCCAACGAGGTCCTTGATGGCTTTGCTCAGAGGCACCTCGAGAAGAGGCTTCTTGAGCTTTTGAGCAATGAGCGCGCGCACAATGTCAAGGGCTTGCACCGGCTGATCAGGAATTTGGGCAGCTGGGCCAGAGCCGGGGGCAGGGGCCGCAGCAACGGGAGCAGCAGCAGCCGCGGCCGCTGGAGCAGAAGCAGCACCGGCATCCGCCCCCGATGCGCTTGAAGCAGCAGCGGGTTCTGGCTCCTCCTCGATTACATCCACGTCGTAGTAGATCTCCTTTGCGTCTTTGTTGTAGCAGAGAATTTGTCGTTGTACTGATTTGGCGGCATCGTAAGCTTCGTATTTGGAGGCCAGAGTTCTCTTGGCCATAACGCCCAAGGTATCGGCAGGACCAATCTCAACAATACGCTCAGCCGTTCGCTCGGCGAGGAACACATCTTGTGTCTCAATCCATCGCACAGGTGAGGCGAATTGGTATGCCAACAATTCCACAAGAAGTGTATGAGCAAGCTCTTGCTCAACCTCGGGGCGCATCGTGACGATCTAGAGGCTGTGACGGCGTTCGTTTTCTTCGCCGGTAGACTATTTTCGACGACTTTCGGCGGATCTGGAAGAAAAGTCGTACTTTTCCTCGAGGCTGGAATGCTCCGAATTCAGTGTATAACGTTATTCGTTTCGGACTGCTGGAACAGGCCCGAATATGAATGTGATTGCCTTGTTCTGTGATGGAAGGCTCGTCGGGTGGGAGCTCCTAGGAGATGGTGAGAAAATTGTGGAACGAACAGAGGGGGAACAGGTCCGCAATTGAGATCGTAGAAGGTTGTTTACTTTTCGTACATACCTAATTACCGTAAATACCCAACAGGCTGAATCAGAAAAAGATGTTTGGATTAAAGGGTCAAGCAAAAGGAAAAATGGTATCGCAAGGTGAATGACACAACGAGGATGAGAAACGGCCGTGAAGTAGGAGTTCTACGGCGTGGTGCAGCAACGCAGATCTGGGGCAGCCACAACGATGCCAACAGGTCAATGGTCCATGGCGCTGGTATGCACGTACCGATACAAGCACGAGCCAGTCGGTTGTTCTTCTTGTTGAACCAAGTGGCCCCACCAAAAAGTTGGGCAAAGGGGAAAAATTGGGGGACCACGCCGCCTCGTCCCCCCTGTCCGGCTTCGAACATCCCCAAAAGACTTTGACTGGACGAAGGGAGCCAAGCGTCGCGCAGGAGCCAGTAGTAGCAAGGCTTTTTCCTCCGGACGAGCGGGCGAGCCGGGCTCTCAGGGAGTTTAGTGTGGGAAGCGTGAATGACTCCAATGGACTCCTCGAGGCTCGCCGCTCAACCAGAACTGCAGGCTAAGCCGCGTACGGCAAAAGGGCTGCTTGTACGGAGTATCGCGGCTTCTAAGTTCTGTGACTGGCTCTCACTGCTGGCAGTGCTTCTCCAGGGGTTCCCGCCACCAGGTAATGTCGACATCCTTTGTAAATTGAGGCCTCGTCGGCTTTCATGCTCATGGCTACGATCTCGCCACCATGGGCAGACGACACCATGTATGTTCCCGACCCGGCTATGATAACAGATACGTCATTGTGTGTCGTGTGCGCCACGGGGGCCATGGCCTACGTACATACCTATGCAGGTACATACATATTGAAGAGGTTGAGGTTGGGCACATATGTGAGATGGCATTTGTCAAGCACAATACCTACAGAGTATCCAACTCCGTCACATATCCAATTCCCACGTCGCCGACCACGCTCATATTTGTGCAACGTTGGCGCGCATGCGATGCCTTCGCGGCACGCGACGAGCAGAACTGATAAAGGGGGTGGTTTGCGGCAGAACAATGGCGGCCGTCTGACCGCCGGCTGGGTACGGGTTTCTGTGATCTGTCCCAAGCCTCAGCCTTGCTTGAAATGATGAACCCGGCGGACTGCCATGAATCTTATGAACCCCTCCAGTGTCCACTGCATGCAGCCTTGTCAATTTAGCTGGGGCAGGTACATAGGTACATAGTGACAAGGCATGCGGGGCTCTGTGGGAAGTACTGGTACCTACTTGATTCCTGAGATCGATATGACAACAAGTTGCCAGAGACAGGTCAGTCAGTCAAGGCCCAATTGCTAGAGACAAGTTACTCCAGATAAATGCTCCAAAGAAGTTTCGGTTGCCGGACATTCCTCTCAAATTTACCATGCGCAGTTGCCGCCGTAATCAGAAACATGATGCTCTCGAATTAGAGAGACAATGGTGGCTGCGGAAAACTCTGTGTCGTTCCCGAATCCCGCCCCAAGATGGAACATGGAGCGGGAGGAATTGCAATCTGCGATTGGCCAAACTTGGACCCCCAACATTGATCAACGGTCGAGGAGGGGAGAAGCCGAGAGAGAGCAAAGGTACCGTTACTTGCAGCCAGGTCCACTGAGCTCGTTCTGGGCCAACTTGCCTGCGCGGCTATCCCCAACAGAACCAAGAAAAGTTGACGCGACGCCCCCAAGCAAGCCACAATACCGCTGCAACGCCCTCGTGCCTGGCAAAGCCTGGCAAAGTAAAGAATTGAAGGATCGAGGAGTGACGAGTCTCTTCTGGTGCTGTTAGTTGGGGCCCAATGACATTCCGGTGTTCCTCATGGCTGCCGCTTGCGTTTGTGTGCTAGTATACTTGTCCGCAGAGCCCCTGGAACCCCCGTACTTCAGGGTCCTGAGTGCTGTCCCAGGCCCGCGCTCACCCACTAACGCCTCCCACAGTCTACAGAAGACGTTGGGAGGAGCACTGTACCTGGCTGGTGTGGTGTGTCGAGATTGGCACTTCTTTTTCTACATCCATTCTCCTCGACTTCCCACCCCCCTCTTGCCCTCCCCTCCTCTGCTAATTTTATCTCGACATCCTGTGCCCTTTCTTTGAAGAAGCTTCATATTATTGAGCCCATCCTAGGTGTTTGCAAGCAATTCTCAGTTGCTGCTTCGCCTGCTCAAAGCTTCTTTCTGCCACCCTTGCACACTGCCTCGCAACCTCGTTCGCCATCCCCGGTCGAGCTTGTCGAGCATTGCGCGTCCACCATTCAATTGGCTTCATCTTCTGTTTCTTTTTTAACAACAGTGCCGATTCACAGACGGAATCTTCCACTTGTGCTATAAAACTTCAGGTACGCTTTTTTCAACGTCAAGAGTATGCTGGGAGGTGGTGCCTGGCAGAATTGGGGGGTGGACATGACGCACCGCCAAGCAAGAAGAATCAGAAAAAAAAAAGACTCCCCAATCAATCCAGCCGTTTCTAACTCAAACAATTCCCCTGCAGACCTTCAAGATACCCCCTCTACGATCTCTGCGTGAATAATTCACCATGTACGGCACTGGCACCGGCCCTCAAACGGGCATTTCTACCCCCAGGACCAGCGCCTCTCTTCGACCATTAACCCTCACCCACGGGACCCTCGAAACATCCTTTTTGGTTCCCTCAAACCTCCATTTCCACGCCTCTCAGATCAAAGACCGCTTCGTTGCCAGCTTGCCTACCGCCACGGATGAGCTTGCACAGGATGACGAGCCCTCGTCTGTGGCTGAGCTGGTAGCTCGCTACATGGGATTTGTTGCTCGGGAAGTCGAAGAGGGCGAGGATGATGCCTCGGGCTCATATGAGGAAGTTCTGAAGCTTGTTCTTAATGAATTCGAGCGAGCTTTCCTGCGAGGCAACGAAGCCCATGCCCTTGCTGCCACGCTTCCAGGCATCGAGTCCAAGAAACTGGAGGTGATTCGCTGCTACTATATGGCTCGCGACGTCTCCGGCCGAGTAATCAAGCCCCACGAATCTGCGCTCTTCCGAGCGGCTGATGAGGAATCCGCCAAAATCTATGCCATATTCGGAGGCCAGGGCAACATTGAGGAGTATTTCGATGAGCTGCGCGAAGTCTTCACAACATACTCCAGCTTCGTTGGCGAGCTGATCACATCTTCAGCCGAGCTACTTCGGACATTATCAACAACCTCCAGCGCTGAGAAGATGTTCCCCAAGGGACTGGACGTCATGAACTGGCTGCAACATGCCGAATCGACTCCCGACATCGACTACCTCATCTCTGCACCCGTCAGTTTCCCCTTGATTGGTCTCGTCCAGATGGCCCACTATGAGGTTACTTGCAAGGTTTTGGGAATTCACCCTGGTATGCTGCGAGAGCGCATTGGTGGAACGACTGGTCACTCTCAGGGTATTGTCATGGCCGCAGCTACTGCCGCAGCCGACTCGTGGGAGTCATGGCGCGAGATCACCCGTTCTACGCTGTCCATCCTCTTTTGGGTAGGCACCAGAAGTCAGCAGGCATTCCCCACGACATCCATGACGCCCACCATGCTCCGTGAGTCCATGGAACATGGTGAGGGCAATCCAACTCCCATGTTGAGCATCCGTGATCTCTCACAACAAGAGGTTCAGAAACACATCGACGCCACCAACCAGTATCTGCCCCCTCATAGACACATCAGCATATCGCTCATCAACAGCCCTCGCAACTTGGTTGTTACTGGTCCCCCGACATCGCTTTACGGTCTGAATTCTCAGTTGCGCAAGGTCAAGGCCCCGACCGGCCTGGACCAGACCCGAATTCCTTATACGGAGCGCAAGATCCGCTTCGCGAATCGCTTCCTGCCTATCACTGCCCCCTTCCACAGCAAGTATCTTGCCGAGGCCACCGAGATGATTGATGAGGATCTGAAGGACATCTCCATTGATGTGGGAGCCCTTGGAATCCCCGTCTTCGACACCAACACTGGCAAAGATTTGCGTACCGAAGTCAAGGGCAACGTCGTGCCCTCTCTTGTTCGACTGATCACGCGTGATCCAGTCAACTGGGAAAAGGCCACCGATTTTACTGATGCAACTCACATCTTGGACTTTGGCCCTGGAGGTGTTTCTGGTCTCGGTGTCTTGACTAGCCGGAACAAAGAGGGTACTGGTGTCCGTGTTATTCTGGCTGGCACCGTCGATGGTACCATCAACGAGGTTGGCTACAAGCCGGAGATTTTTGATAGAGACGAGGACAATGCGCTTCGGTATGCCAACGATTGGGTCAAGCAGTTTGGTCCTCGTCTTGTCAAGAATTCGAGCGGTCGCAAGTATCTCGATACCAAGATGAGCCGTCTTCTGGGCTTGCCCCCCATTGTAGTCGCCGGAATGACCCCCTGTACAGTTCCATGGGACTTTGTCGCCGACACCATGAACGCAGGCTACCACATCGAGCTTGCTGGCGGTGGCTACTTCAATGGCGGCAGAATGACGGACGCCCTTCTCAAGATCGAAAAGGCCATTCCGGCTGGTCGTGGTATCTCTGTCAACTTGATCTACGTCAACCCCCGCGCCATGGCGTGGCAAATTCCTCTACTTGGAAAATTGCGTGCCGAGGGCGTGCCCATTGAAGGTCTCACGATTGGCGCCGGTGTTCCTTCTATTGAAGTCGCCCAAGAGTACATCGAGACGCTTGGTCTCAAGCACATCAGTTTCAAGCCCGGCTCTGTTGAAGCTATCCAAGCTGTGGTCAATATTGCCAAGGCCAACCCCCATTTCCCGGTTCTCCTGCAATGGACGGGCGGTCGTGGCGGCGGTCATCATTCGTTCGAAGATTTCCATCAACCCGTCCTGCAGATGTATGGTCGTATTCGTCGCCAGGAGAACATCATTTTGGTTGCCGGCAGTGGATTCGGCGGTGCCGAGGACACTTATCCTTACATCACCGGTGAATGGTCCAAGAAGTACGGATATCCTCCTATGCCCTTTGATGGCTGCTTGTTCGGCAGCCGCATGATGGTTGCCAAAGAGGCCAAAACCAGCAAAGCTGTCAAGCAGGCCATTATCGAGGCCCCTGGACTTGATGACAGCGAGTGGGAGCAGACCTACAAGGGCCCTGCAGGTGGTGTCATCACTGTGCGTTCCGAAATGGGTGAGCCCATTCATAAGCTTGCTACGCGAGGTGTTCGCTTCTGGGCCGAAATGGACCAGAAGATATTCAGCCTTCCCAAGGAGAAGCGTGTGGCTGAGCTGAAGAAGAACCGCGAGTACATCATCAAGCGTTTGAACGACGACTTCCAAAAGGTGTGGTTCGGCTGCAACAAGGATGGCAAGGCTGTGGATCTCGAGGACATGACCTACGCCGAGGTTGTCCGCCGCCTCGTCGAGCTCCTCTACGTCAAACACCAAAAGCGCTGGATTGATCGCACCTACATTACCTTGACTGGCGACTTCATTCATCGTGTCGAGGAGCGATTCACCAGCATCTCTGGCAAGCCATCTCTACTGCAGAACTACTCGGATCTGGACGAGCCTTTTGCCGCCGTCGACAGGATCTTATCGCACTATCCCGAGGCTGAAACACAGATCATTAACGCTCAGGATGTCCAACACTTCCTGCTCCTCTGCCTGCGACCCGTCCAGAAGCCCGTCACTTTTATTCCCTCGTTGGACAATAACTTTGAATTCTTCTTCAAGAAGGACTCTCTTTGGCAGTCCGAGGACCTAGATGCTGTTATTGGCCAGGATGTTGGTCGATGCTGTATTCTTCAGGGACCCGCCGCCGTCAAATTCTCCAACGTGGTCGACGAACCCATCAAGGACATCCTGGACGGCATTCACGAGTCACACATTGAGTATCTCACTCGTGATATGTACAACAATGACGAGACGACCATCCCCACTGTGGAATATTTCGGTGGCAAGCTGGTTGACTCTGAGATCCCTACCGACATGGATGGGCTCACGGTCGCCTGTGACACAAACAAGAACACATATCGTCTCTCCTCGGCTGCAGGCTCCGCCTTGCCTTCTGTCGAGTCTTGGCTCACACTTCTTGCTGGCCCCAAGCGCAACTGGCGCCATGCTCTGCTCATGTCGGACGTCGTTGTCCAGGGCCAGAAGTTCCAGACCAACCCCATGAGGCGCATCTTCGCGCCAGCCCGAGGCTTGTTTGTTGAGATCCTGTATCCCGAAGATCCGACCAAGACCAGTATTGTCGTCAAAGAGCAACCTCGACACAATCACTACGTCGACGTGATTGAAGTCAAGCTTGTTGGTAAAAATGAAATTCTCGTCAACATGATCAAGGACACTACAGCTCTTGGCAAGCCAGTCGCCCTGCCCCTCAAGTTCATCTACCATCCTGAGGCTGGGTACGCTCCCATCCGCGAAGTCATGGAAGATCGCAATGACCGGATCAAGGAGTTCTACTGGAAGGCATGGTTTGGTAACGAGACTCTGGACCTTGATGCTCTCATCACCGGCACCTTTGATGGTGGTCGTGCGACCATCACCAGCGAGGCCATCAATGACTTCGTCCACGCCGTCGGCAACACTGGAGAGGCCTTTGTCGATCGGCCTGGAAAGGTTGTCAATGCCCCAATGGACTTTGCCATTGTCGTTGGTTGGAAAGCCATCACCAAGCCCATCTTTCCCCGTACCATTGACGGCGATCTGCTGAAGCTGGTCCACCTTTCCAACCAGTTCCGCATGATCCCAGGCGCTGAGCCCCTGAAGAAGGGCGACGAGGTCTGCACCACTGCTCAGGTCAATGCTGTCATCAACCAAGAAGCCGGCAAGATGGTCGAGGTCTGCGGCACCATTTCCCGTGACGGCATGCCCGTCATGGAGGTGACGTCTCAGTTCCTGTACCGTGGCAAGTATACCGACTACGAGAACACGTTCCAGCGCAAGATGGAAACGCCCGTGCAGGTTCATCTTGCCACGACCAAAGACGTTGCTATTTTGCGCTCCAAGCAGTGGTTTGCCGTTGATGAGATGCCCAACGACATTGATCTTCTCGGGCAGACACTGACGTTCAAGCTGGAGTCTCTTGTGCGGTACAAAAACAAGAACGTCTTCAGCAGTGTCGAGACACGCGGACCTGTTCTTCTGGAGCTTCCCACCAAAGAGGTTATTCAGGTCGCCAGCGTTGACTACGAGGCTGGCGAGTCGCATGGCAACCCTGTGATTGACTACTTGGAGCGCAACGGGTCTGCCTTGGACCAGCCCATTCTCTTTGAGAACCCTATTCCTCTGAGCGGCAAGAAGCCACTGCAACTACGCGCCCCTGCTTCCAACGAGACGTACGCGCGTGTGTCTGGTGATTACAATCCCATCCACGTCTCCCGTGTCTTTTCCACGTATGCCAATCTCCCTGGCACCATCACCCACGGCATGTATTCCAGCGCTGCCGTGCGTAGCCTGGTTGAGACGTGGGCAGCGGAGAATGACATTGGCCGTGTGCGCAGTTTCCATGCCACTTTTGCCGGCATGGTGCTGCCCAACGATGACATTCAGGTGAAGCTTCAGCACGTCGGTATGGTTGCTGGCCGCAAGATCATCAAGGTCGAGGTCAGCAACACGGAGACGGAAGAGAAGGTTCTGCTTGGTGAGGCCGAGGTCGAGCAGCCCGTGACCGCGTACGTGTTCACTGGTCAGGGCTCACAAGAGCAGGGCATGGGCATGGAGTTGTATGCCAGCAGTTCGGTCGCCAAGGAGGTGTGGGATCGCGCCGACAAGTACTTGCTCGACAATTACGGGTTTTCCATCACCAACATCGTCAAGAACAACCCCAAGGAGCTCACAATCCACTTTGGCGGTCCTCGAGGCAAGGCTATTCGACAAAACTACATGGCCATGACGTTTGAAACCGTCGCCACCGACGGTACCATCAAGTCGGAGCGCATCTTCAAGGAGATTAGCGAAAGCACGACGTCGTACACGTACCGCTCACCGACGGGTCTGCTGTCTGCCACGCAATTCACACAGCCTGCGCTGACGCTGATGGAGAAGGCTAGCTTCGAGGACATGAAGTCCAAGGGCCTGGTGCCTCGCGACAGCACTTTTGCGGGCCACTCACTGGGTGAGTACTCGGCCCTTGCCGCGTTGGCTGATGTCATGCCGATTGAGTCCCTGGTGTCCGTCGTCTTCTACCGTGGTTTGACCATGCAAGTCGCCGTCGAGCGTGACGCTGCTGGTCGATCCAACTACTCCATGTGCGCCGTCAACCCCAGCCGAATCTCCAAGACATTCAACGAGGAGGCGCTGCAGTTTGTGGTGGACAGCATTTCCGAAGAGACTGGCTGGTTGCTGGAGATTGTCAACTACAACATTGCCAACATGCAGTACGTTTGTGCCGGTGACCTGCGCGCTTTGGACACGCTGGCGGGTGTGACCAATTTCCTCAAGAAACAGCAGATTGATATTGAGGAGATGCGAAGCAACATCGAGGAGGCCAAGGAGGCTTTGCGAGAAATCATCCGCGGCTGCGCCGACGCGACTCTGAAGAAGCCCGTCCCACTGGAGCTGGAGCGTGGCTTTGCCACGATTCCCCTGCGTGGCATTGACGTGCCGTTCCATTCTACCTTCTTGCGCTCAGGAGTCAAGCCCTTCCGATCGTTCCTGCTCAAGAAGATCAACAAGACAACAATTGACCCGTCTAAGCTGGTCGGAAAGTACATTCCCAACGTCACAGCCAAGCCTTTCGAGCTGACCAAGGAGTACTTTGAGGAGGTCTACAAGCTGACGAACTCGCCCAAGATTGGGGCCGTTCTGGCTAACTGGGACAAGTATGCGCAGGACGATGATGGTAAAGCCGTCAGTGATAGCTCATCGAGCGTGGGGTATGACGGTCCTGGAGCTGCAGCGTAAGAAAGCTGCCGAACTAGATGTGGCCCGACGCAATAATGGGGCGAACGCAATGATGACCCGGAAGTAATGATGGCCAAGGAAGCCGGATGAAGAGAAGAATCAAGAAGCAAAAAAGAAGAAAACAAATCAGCGACCTAATTTTATGAACGAAAGCAAATTATGCGGCATTAGTGTAGACGTTTTAGAAAGCCCATCGAGGCATGATTCCTTTGTACGCTATCTGACATTTGACTACGACTGACAGGGATGGCATCGGTTCGTCAATGGAGGAATGGCGGCGAGGATACTTTGTAACGAGAGTTTGGTGGTGGGAGACTTGGAGAAGTTTTATGGGATGGATGGTTTTTGTACATATGGTTTGGGTTATGTGTGTTTCATTGTTATTCATTATTCAAGTTATTCAACTAAGAGAAGTCTAAATGTGTGACGTTTTATATTGAATATATGAGATTCCTGTATGGTCTTGATTTCGGAAGTCGTAGGGACATGATGTTCCTAGTCGTTGATGTTGTACAGTGTGGGCGCGAGAGGACACAAATGTCGTCGAGTCAATAACAGTTTCTCCCACCTTCGTCATTCGATTCGTTAATAGGGGAACTTTATATGTGCATACATGTACCGTACCTACTCCGTTGTGTTTCTGTAGCGTGTAAAACGGCGCCAACACGTACAGCATTGCCATTGTTCAAATAGCTTCAGCCCGTTGCGTACATTATCACCATCACCATCTACTCTACCAGGTACCTTAATTAGGTAGTCCTACTACTACAGGTATTCTTCGAATTCGCCTTTCAGTTGCTTATCGCGTCCACCGTTAAACTCCGACTCCGCATGCCCCACGCAAGCTGTCCGACTCCCCAGAATCTGGAATTCAGATGCCCAAATAGTGGGGCCCCTCGACGGGCTCGTGCACACTGCAGACATGCTCCGATCATTCACCTTTGTCTCACCTTTATCTTGCTCTGCATTTGTCGTTTTAGAAAGTCATCATCCTCATTCCTTCATAATCTGAGTGACGGTATACATAGCGTTGAGGACGGCACCGACAAGAGTCACGTACGTACGTGGTCACTACGACGGGATGCTTTTAGGTGTGGTTTTGAACAGAGTACATGCACTTATATCAACTGTACGATTCGTGCACGTGTTCTGGTACGCAGTGAGACTGTGAGACACGCGGTGACACATACAAAATCGCAACTACATCTGTCTTATCTCGTGCATTCTGTCCAAAGAGAACCTACCCTCGAACATCACGTCCAGTTCATAGAACAACTCAAGTTCTAATCTTTGCGCACATTATTATACATATACCCCGTCTCTCAGCTCTCTCTCACTCCGGAGAGAAAAAAAGGTCGGAGGATAATAAATAAAGAGTAAAAATAGAAGGAAAGCAGCCTGGCGCGGGAAAAGAGCTGAAAATAGCTCGAGGCGCCAAAAGACAGGAAGCCTGAAGGGGATTGAAGTTTGAACAAACGAGGAACCCCCCCAATCGAGCCCAAATCAGACGAGAGGACGCGCAAATACAGCGACAAGTCAATGCACATCGTACCATCATGACGGACCCAGCAAGCCACACCCCCCAGCAGAAACGCCCTCAAATCCTGCTCGGGACGTTTATACACAGCAAGTCGCGTCGTCAACTCGAGTATCTGCACCATGCGGCTGTGGCGGTCGATGGCCAAGGAATGATCTGTGCGGTTATGCAGAGCCGGGAGGGCGTAGAAGACCCGCGGGAGGAGGTGTTGAAGGTGATGGGGTGGACGGACAAGGAGGCTGATGTGGTGCAGTGCAGGGAGGGAGAGTTTTTCTTTCCGGGATTTATAGGTATGTCGACACTTCCTGTGTATCTTCCGGTTACCGAGTCGTCTTTTCTATGAAATTGGGGTGTGTGTACACTGTACGGTGTGATAATAGGAGAGGTTCAGCAAAGTCGTTTTTTGGGGGTGCGGAAACAGCAAAGTACCAAGATGGAAAAGGTTGACTTGGTCTAACCTGGCTTAGATACACATGTCCACGCCTCGCAGTATCCCAATGTAGGCATCTTCGGGACATCAACGCTGCTAGACTGGCTGGACAAGTATACGTTTCCCCTGGAATCCAGTCTCTCGGATCTTGCCAAGGCCAAAAAGGTCTACACGGCATGTATCCGGAGGACGCTCGCACATGGTACAACCACGGCTGCGTACTATGCCACTGTTGATGTACCTGCCACCAATCTCCTGGCTGATCTGTGTCTGTCTCTCGGCCAGCGCGCCTTTGTGGGAAGAGTCTGCATGGATCGCGAGGTCCTCTGCCCAGACTATTACCGGGACAAGTCTCACGAAGTCTCTGTGCAGGCTACCAAGGACACGATTGCGCACATGGACGAGATTGACCCGGACCGACGCCTCGTTTCTCCCATTCTTACGCCGAGATTCGCACCAGCCTGCTCCGAGGGCGCCATGGATGGGCTGGCGAAGCTGCAGAAGCAAAGGAGTCTTCCTGTGCAGACGCATATCTCTGAGAACAAACCCGAAATAGAGCTGGTAAAGAACATGTACCCCGACTCTGGTTCCTATGCCGCCGTTTACGACCGCTGCGGATTGCTCACCCCGAAGACTGTACTCGCCCATGCTGTGCACTTGACTGAGGAAGAAGCCTCTCTGATCTCTCAACGAGAAACAAAAGTCTCGCACTGCCCGTGTAGCAATTCCTCGTTGAGTAGCGGAGATGCCCGCGTCCGCTGGATGTGGGACAAGGGCATCGAGGTTGGCTTAGGCACAGACATGAGCGGCGGCTACTCTCCCTCTGTTCTCGAAGCTGCGAGGCAGGCTACACTGACGAGTCGCCACCTCGCCATGCAAATCGAAGACGAAGAATCCCGTGAAAAGTGCAAGTTGACTGTCGAAGAGGTTCTGTACCTAGCCACAAGGGGCGGTGCTATCTGCTTGGGTCTCGGGGATACTGTGGGCGGGTTCGAAGTTGGGAAACAGCTTGACGCCCAGCTCATCAGGCTAGCTACCGTGGGAGACGATGGCTTCAGATGCGGCGAGGATAGCAACGAAGGGATAGATGCGGGTAATGTCGACATATTTGGCTGGGAATCGTGGGAGGAGAGGATCGCAAAGTGGCTGTACAATGGCGATGATCGGAACACAAAGAAGGTTTGGGTCAGGGGGCGATTGGTGCATTCCAGACGATAGAGTGTGAGCAGACATTATGGGCTCATGGATGGCTAGATAAGACTCGTAGATGACCATATTGAAGCTATATATTCGTGCATGAGGCAGCCAGCATGTTATTGCTGTAGTGTAGATTCATATCGAGTGTCATGTGTTGTAAGGTTACACCAGCGGAGTACCGACTCACTCGATGATGCGTGAGGACGGTGTTCTGCTTTCTTTCAATCGATATTGCCCCCCCTGATGAGCAAAGACTCACCCAAAAAGCTGCCGGTACCGGCGTCCGTGACTTTCTGGAACGACTCCTGGTTCTGGTGATGACTGAAAAACCTTTGTGCTGAGAAGATTCCGGTGGCACCTTTTCTGGGAGCCTGGAGGAGAAGAATGAAGGCCTCCGCCCCAACATTGTGCCCAGTGCTTATTCTCACCTGGTTACACAAACTTGTGTCGAACAAGTCGCCTCCATAGCATCTGTTTGGATTGAGTGGATTGCATCAAAGGACTCACGATTGAAGTACGTTTTGTTTGGAGTGTACCACAGGATCCATGATTTAACAGTGTCTGCTTGCTTTCCACATTAAAAGACCTTCATTCGCATCGTTTGGTTTGCATCACGGGAGTCATGACTGAAGACAACGTGCTTCCAGTGCCGGTTTCCCAAATATCCATTAAGTACACGCGATTCATTCCCTGCAATGTCTCGGCTCCGGCCTGTAGAACACAAAAGAAATAGATTCAACCACACAAACGCCGTACCGAGTGTCGGCCTCTGCCATGAGCCTCCCATTCACTCACTGCACTCCATCCGTTTCAAAACGCAAAAAAAAGGAGAAAAAGTAAACGTCAACTGCCCTGCCTTCATTGCCATTGTCCGCTTTCTTTGTCGGCAAAGTCTCACCTTGCCCCATTGCCCCAAACATTAAAAAGCACCCAGAATGTCCCGAGAACAGCTTTGCAAAAACGAACCTCCACATGTGCACTTCTTCTTTCTAATAAGCGCCCACCAAGCAAGACCTTCGAGTTGTCGAAACCTTCTGAATATCAGAACCTTGTGGGTGTTGAAACTTCCCAAGAGAGAATCGAGATGCACATCTGCACAACCTGTGAACGAAAAACTCTGCACACCGCACAATGCACACTGCACAGACGGGCACAAATCACGCCAAGCGGTTCTCCCATTCATTCTCATGTCCAACAAGAATGAACGACTCATTCAAAGCGCCATCTTCAGCGAAAGAATACCCATCGCCTAGCTCGCCGTCCTGGCCCTGTCCAGACTGCCCTTGAGGCTGTTTAGGTGCAGGCTGATCAGGAGAAAGAACGACACCCTCATCATCAAGCATGATTTCGTCAACGGCAGCCTCATTGGCAACAGCAGCAGCATCAGCCGCAAGTCCGACCTGAAATGACTTCACATGCCTCACGATAGACTTATCAGCTCTGAGACACTGACGGATGGTGCGCTCATTGAGTTCCCGTTTCTGAGCAGCACGTCGTCTGTTGTGCTCGCTGCGCTTCCTCGTCTCCCGCTTGCCCTTTTCCTTCCTGCGCCGCTCGTAGTATCGATCACGTCTGTCAATGATCTTATCATGCAGACGCTTCTTGATGTTGGGGCTGATGCTGTCGAATGCTTCAGGACAGCCACCCAACGCACTCAGCTGGGCCTCGAGCCAGGCAATCTGGAGAGCATTCTGGACAAGCAGCTGGTTGGCGTTGTCGAGGTTCTCGTTTTTGAGCCGCCGGCTGCGCTTGGCGGCTTCGTTGTTGCGCTCGCGATCGATCCGGAGGGATTCTTGGGCAATTGCGTTGTTGATCTTCTCGGCTGCTTCTAGCTCAGCGGCGGAAGCGTCGGCGGCTAACTTGACGTAGTCGGGAAACACTTTCTTGGGCTGCATCTCCTCGACTGTGTTCTCGGGGAGAGCGGGCGGGTTCTCCGTGAGGTATTCTAGTCGTCGGAGTGCACGCATCTGAGCCTGTCGACTATCTGCGAGGTCTGCACCTCCAAACTGGAGCTTCAGATCTCGGAAGGTGAATCCGAGGAACCTGCAGCTATTGAAGCCGTTGGAGGAGTCCGTGTCAAAAGCAGGGATGGGAGTTTGAAACCCGTTGTTTGACTGTGAGTATAGCTGCTGCTGCTGCTGAGTGAAGCCAGACACGGGCGGGGATATGTTGGGGAAAGAAAGCCCGCAAGAGATGGCATGGTTCTGAGCCGGGCTATACATTCCCTGCATGTCGATGCCGACATCTCTGGTAGGCTGTGGCATGGCAAGGATTCGAGAGTCCGACTGGTGGCAGAGCATATGTGACTGAGAAGACTGAGCAGGCATGAAGCTGGTAGCAGAAGTCGCTTCGAGCATTGAATGACATCGACGATGTCCAACACCTTGACCTTGAACGCCCTCTGGAAAGTTCCTACTATTCTTGTTTTTGTTTCCGGACATTATAACGACTTGATCTGTTGACAGAAGCTTGAGTGAAGAGTGCTCTTCCACGCTCTTTGGTTTGTATCTTTTTTTTTTTGGAAGCACTTCAGGACGAAGGTGATTGGAACTTCAATGATGAACAAACAGGTAGGTCTTTGATGAAACGAAGCAGACACGATGATGTTTCCAAGCTACATAAGTCTCTGGGCTTGTTAGTATCCTTTCTCTTTATACGTGCTATGGTGAGACAAGCAAATATAAGTCGTGCGCTCATCTGAACCTGCAGACAAGAACACCATTGTGATTGTAAGACAACATTTTGAACATGACCATCATCATGATGGTGGGTAACGTAAGTCACAAGTGGTGGGCAGTTTGCCTCGCACAAGAAAGTTGGAACAGACGATTGAACAAGTTACAAGACAGAACGCCAAAACGGAAGCGCTGCTCTCCCTCCCTATTGAGTTGTGTCTTCGACTCTTCCCCGGACAAGTGTGGTGAGATGGAGCCGGGGAACCCGGAAGCAGCACTTTTAAAACACACACTAAGAAACTGAAGAGATTCATTCATACCTTGAAGTCTAAGATGATTGACTCTCGGCGCGTAAACTTTTTTTCTTCGAAACCAATCTTGGCTGTGTTCTAGGGAATCTCTGGTGTATCCAGACTCCAAGACGATATTGATTCACCAATTGACGGTTGCGCATAAACACAAGGAATGGGCTATGGCCATTCTTAAAAGTATGAAGGTGAGGCAGCCAGAAAAATCTCCCAACATATGGGCAGATACTATGAATCAACGCAGTTTGACAGAGGCGTGCGGTCTGTAAAGTCGATAAATAGAATGCCCGCTGTTCGCACTCCCCTTTCCCCCCTTTTTTGGCACTCCTTATCATGAAACGCGCGATCCTGAGATCGGGCTCGCATCGTGCCGGAAGTGATCAATCTAGGATCGTATGATTAAGATAAATCATCAAGGTGAGCTGGCCTGTGTGCATGAGCAAAAGTTGGATGTGGCTGTGTAGCTTTCCTTCCAAAAAAAAAAAAAAAAAAAGACGAGATGGACCATGGTGGAGACAGTGACCACGCGGACAAAAACCTCGTGGCCTTGATACAAGCAGGATAGTAGATACGTACGTTATCGCCCCCTCGTGATGGTTGTTCGGCGTTTATCACTCTTGTTCCGCAAGCTTCGTTATGCGTGCTGTGAATCTGAGCCTGCTATATAACTATGCTGCCAAGGCCCAAGGTGTTCGAGTGGTCTGGACTCTGGGCAACACCGTGATACAACCAGCCCTGCGCCCAGCATGGCTCAACAGTCTTACCCATTGCCATTCATAACTTGATAAATAGATAGGTACTGTACACAGAGGGAATAATATGCCACTTTATCCGTAGTGTTGCTCTTTCCGACTCTCTTAGAAGTTAGTCCTGACTCCTCTGGGCCCTTACTCGCTCGAAACTCCTCAACATGTTTTTCCCCCTTCTCTATGAAGCCGCATATCAGACATCTATGATCTGACACATTCTCCGCGAACTTTCAGCATGTCATACTCTACGACTTTGGTATGACGACCACGGAAGCGAGAGTCGACACATGGCCTACCCGAATCCTTACGCCAGTGTTGCAACTTTGAACTTGCAAGCGCCGACAGGGTTCGACGTTGCAGATGAGTCCCTCAAGAAAATGCCCCCCGACACCAAAAAGCCAGTATTATCGGAAACATATAGTCATATACTACATTACACGACAGACTATATCACATCTTTTCTGTCTGTCCTGTGGGAGATCGCCTCTATGCCTCAGCATCGGTGTCGCTTGCCAGTCTCGACTCTCCAGAGCAGCAGCCCCTGACACGGACTCAAGATACACAGCTGGTACACCGTACACCGTACAAGAAGACAAACGCAGAACAAGAAACGTTGCCCAAAGAAACCATACGCATATACCGCATGTGCTAGGCTCACGGAGCTATCTCTCCTCCCCGAAGACCTTGCGACTTCTTGATGATTAGCTCCGGATAGACGACCATCCGATGATCCGCATATTCCGAGCCAAGCCCCGGTGTAAGTGCCGCTACCAGACTGTTCGACAGCTGTCAGTGGGACTGCAACAATGGTCAAATGACTTGTCACGTACGTTGCAAGTGGCAAGAAGCTCCTTTTGTCCTGCTGCAGCCTGCCGGCCATCTTTCCTAGGAAAATGAGCGGTCTGAAATTCTGAATCGCCAAAAAACAAGATTCACGGGCAAGACCTCTGACCAGCTTGGAGTTGGAGAGCAGGTAATAGGTATGCTACGTGTGCTACAGCCAAGCTTTACTAGGTATGAGAATTATGAATATCAAGATTCAGATAGAAAGCTTTACTTCATGCTGCATGCATAATAGTGTGGCACCAACTTTCAGCAGGCACAGACAGATGTTTGGTTGTGGTCGTGGACGTGGCCCTTCGAGGCTTCGAGTCTCGACGAGGCCCAGAGGCCCGAGGGTGTCACTTGACACTACCACGGAACGCTGTGGACTTATACTGTATTTCACAGTCACAAAGTGACAAAGATGGTCATGTAAGGAAGCAAACACAGTCATGTGCATTATCATTCTCCATTGCCTGGCATAACCGCTAATATGAATTTGTTAATAATTAGTAAGTCTTGACAAGTTGACCCTTCGCAAGGGTTACCATGGGATCCCGGATGATGGACGCCGCCCTCCCACATTGCCGCAGCAGTGCACAAGAAGCAAACGCAAGTGAATATGCGAAGAAGCTACTCTGACAGAGCACCTTCTTATAAGTTATGAGTACAAACGGACCGTCATCTTCTGAAGTCCTTTCTACTCTTAGTCTTTAGAGAGTCAAAGAGAAAGCGGCAAGCCACTTTGACTTGACGCAACAAGATGGATCATGGCGCAATCTTTCACATACCAAACCTTGCACATAGGCGAGTATTTCTGCAGAACAAGCAAATCGAAGCAATCAATCGGGAAGGATGGATGATAAGATAAGCCAGCCGACGACGAAATGAAGCTAGTTTGGCTTACAGCCTTACCCATGATCATAAGTGGTAGGGAGGAAAATGACTCATGAGACAGAACGATAGGAGAGTTTGTCGTACCTTTGTCTGAAGGGTCACGGGGTCACAGGGACATGAAGATGTAGAGAGGCGCCCAGTGACTGGATTATCAAAAAGAAGTTGTCGCACAGTGAGTGAGCTTCGAAAGACCGATTCAGCAATGAAAACTCATAAAGATGCTTTGAATGGTGGCATCTTTGTGTAAGATCCTGCGTTCAATCATTATTCACGTTAGTGAATGTAGTCTCGAGTTTACAATGTACATGAATGATGACCCTATTGAGGCATTTGTATGTAGCTACATACACCTAATCTTTGTAGGTAGAGCACACATCGTGCCCATCATCATGGCTTTAGCTTGGCCGAGCCGAGTGAGTCATGGCAACTCACACAATCACGTTGATTTCACAGTTCAAGTGACCACCTCAAACGCACCCACTTTCTTCAGACATTGAGAATCGTTCAATCTACTCGCTAGACACAACGCAGACATAAGAATGGCGTACCATTACGTCCTTCCAAACACAAAAAGCGCACCTGCGCCATCAAATCGGTCCTCCCAAAAGAAAACCTGCCAGATTGTTCCCCTCCTTTCCCACGACATAAATCAAAAGATCCACAGAACAGTCAACACGGCCCTCTATCTGGGTATACACGCACTGAAGAAAATCGCTTCATGACAAACTTGAAATACACAAAAAAGGAGATCAATACCAAAAAATGCAACATCAAGAAACAATCATCGATACAGAATAAAAAACCTGCAAAGCAGTTAGAGTGCTAGACCTGTGCCATTGCCGGTCCAGCGATACAGGCTAAGAAGTTCGCGCCGTCGCTGGAGCTGCTCGCCGAGGTCTTCGGGAATACGTCCTCGGACGAGGGCCAGGGCCCCGCGCATGACTTTACTAAACTTGCGCTACTCGACGAGTTAGCTACTGATATCATATGCCATCTGTACTGCAACAAGGATTACACACCTGATAGTCTGTGCTGAGCGTCGCAACACACGCATCGTGGGCTCGCACAACCGTCTCACACGCTCGAACCACATTAGGCGCCGCTTCTCCCTGGAGCTTATCCGCCATGAGGAGGAGAAGGAACGATCCCTGGAGGAGATACACGCCAAAGAAGAAAGGCATCAGCTCAAGGCCTGGGTCGTACTCGAGGATCTGGCCGATGGCTTCCGCTGCGGCCACAGCGTGGCCTGACGCCTTGGCAAAGTCTGGAGAGGAGATCCACATTTCTTCATCGTCGAGGAGACTGACCGGGTCCCATCGGCCTTCCAGCAGGATGTGGAGGACGTGCATGACGTGCGTGCCATAGGCCAGCATGGTTCGGCTCTGGACCTCGGCCTCGGTGATGCGGCTCGACGATGTGTGGACGGAGTGGGCAGATGGGCTTCTGTTTGACTCAATCGTCCTGTGAGCCTCGACATATCCTTTCAGCCCGCCCGATTCGCCGCCCCTGGTGCCGTCGTTATTATGCAATGTGCCTCGTGATTCGAATCGCTTGAGGGACTCTTCGTAGGTCTCGAGGTGGCCTCGAATCTCCGCTACTCGGACGCTCGATTCACCGGAAGCTCGAAAGGCAGATCCAAATCTGGGATGATTTCTGGCGTGGTGCAGATCAACGATTTCGCCGAGAATCATCATCAGGGGTAAGAAAAACCCGTAGATGCTGTAGTCTCTGAACTCGAATTGGGTTTCTCTGCCACTAGGGGGCCTGGTGCCGTCTTCGCCCTCCGAAAGCATGCCCATCATGTCGCTGTTGCTTTGATCGACTGTTTGACCGTTCGAGTCAGCTGCCCGTGGTCGAAAGTCTCCGTTCTGCCAGGCCGAGTCGTCGAGCGGCTGCCGAAGGCCCTCGCATTCTACGTCGAGCAGGAATAAGGGTCGGTTATAACAGAGGGCCAGGTGTCGATCAACAATGTACACAAGCCACCACACTCGCCGTCTCTCCTCTCTCTCTTCCTCTGTGAAGACCCCAGGCGTGTTCCTCATTCTGTCGTGCTCGTCTAGTCCGTCCGAGTCCATCTCGCGCTGATCGAATCCCGATCGCGCTTCACTGGGGGGCAACTCGCGGCCCAGCTTGAGCTCGCGGGCTAGTGACCAGGCCACATTCCACCATCGGAGACTGGATCCCTTGTATTCGCTCGCTGAGACGACGGTGGCAAGGTGAATATACGTGACAAGATCGTCGAGTTGACTGGCTGCTCTAAAAGTGTCAGTTTGCCCGCTTAAAGCAGCGTCGAAGCTTCCAACTGAACCAGGCAGAACTGCCCCCAAAGGCGTCATGGCACTCCCTGCCGAGGTTGGGCTGTTGTCAGAGTTAGTCGGCGGCGGAGCGGATGAGCTGTGGATCAGGGGCTTGAGCAGAGAAATAGTCAGCTCGAGCAGCTTCTGGCAAGTCTTGCTTCGAGCGGACGGAACGTTGGTGAGCAGCGGAGCCTCGCTAGTCTGAGCAGCTACCCAGAGCATGCTGGCTAACAGAGCTGGCTGACATTTCCTGGGCCTTGTGGGATGGCAGATGGCCGTTTTGCGAAACACGGATCCCAGGATATATGGTGACATGGGGTGCATGGCAGCTGATGATGATGCCGCAAAGTAAAAGTCGATCAAATCACACGCCAGTCTGGCGGGGATGATGTTAGCCAAGTGGGGAAGGAGAGGTTGTAGAACGGGATATCGTAGTACATTTTGTCCAAAATCGTTGCCATGCATTGGTGGTGGGAATTGGCTTGTCGGTGGTGAGGAGATGGGCATGGCCCAAGCCGGCGACGCCGCCGCGGGCAACGGACGATATCCGCCCATCGGGCTGCCACTCATTCTGAAGTTCCCCGCGTGATGGTGAAAATCGGTTGGACTCTGGCTCATCATTCCGAAGGACATGTCCGGATAATGGTGCATGTTGCTCTGATGGGCATGGGTAGTGTAACCTTGTCCACCGACCATCAAGTCATCGCTGGCCAAACTTGATCTATCGTAGCTCGTTGACATATTTGTGTATCCGCCCATATTCATCGATCGTCCATCGTGCATGCCGTCCGAGGTGATGTGAATGGGATGTTGCATGTGAGAATGGTCCGGGATTTCTCCGTATGGTCCTGGGGTTGAGGTGGATGATTGTCCATGGTGATATTCCGGCTCGATGGCGGCGTTGTCGCTAATTCCGTTGTCGTGTGCGGTTGTAGCAAGGCTGGTGGTGGACATGGAGTCGCTTTTGGTATTATCCAGGAGATGTTCGCCTCTCTCGTCCGTGATCGGCGAGTGACTGGATTCTTTTCCGTCAGAAACATCGCCATGTGATGTAGACCCCCCCACAGCTGCCGCCTGCGCAGCTGCCCGCTCAGCCAGGTCTTTCCTCGAAGCCTTGCCGCGCTTCTTCTTTTCTCGCATGTATTCGCAACTCAATCCGAATTCTGCCGTGGCCAAGTCAGTCCGAGGTGCTTAGTTAGTTTCTAGGGGAAAGGACAGGTCCCTCAAATTACACGTGCGACTGAGAACTAAGGAATCTTGGGAGACTGAAAACCTACCGACACAATGCGCACAGGGAAGTTTTCCATCGCATTTGGTTCGAAGCTGATTGCACTGGTCACAAGCTCGGCTGATTCTTCTTCGAACAGGTCCAGATGTTCCTGCCGCCTTCGCCGACGATCCTGAATGTGATCGCTGTTTCGGGTGACTGGTGCGATCGAGAGAGCCGGCCATCCGGACATGAGACGGGCCCATATGATGTTGCTGAATATGGTGGTGATGCATTCCATAGTGCGGGTTGTGAGTCAGCGACTCAAAGAGGTTGCTGTTTCCCATTTGCTGTCCATGGTGAGGCTGAGACAAGGGATTATGGATAGCAGAGGTGGGTGTGTTGCTGTAAGGCGAATATCGGTGCATTGGGTTAGACAACATGTCTGCTCCTTCTTTCGTTGTTAGAATCTCCGATGCGGAAGTGTTTTCTCTTTTTCTATCCTCTTTCTTTATAATTTCCTAAGACGCTATCCCAGACTGAACTTGATGATGCTCCAGATCTTTCTGGCGCGTTGTTCTTGGCAAGCAAATGTCGGAGAGATAGTAGGATGGCTGTTGCTGCGAGGATGCTCAAACAATCTCGTGGTATGGGGTTTTCTCTACTTGCTTTGGGGGTTCCCGTAACTCATGGGCTGAACTGGACCAGACACCTCCTAAACAATCAAGCTGGAAAGTTCGCGTGCAACGTTTCTTGTCCTCGTCTTGGTCTTGGCAGGCATGCGCGTGGGAGAAAGATGTTAATCGAGACGTGATGCGGGCGTGAGGCGTGAAGCGCAAGGCGTGAGACGTGAGGACGAGTGATCGAAAGCAGAAACTGTCTATTTGTCGTCGAGGATGTTTGTGGTGTTTTGACTGAATAGTGTTGATTGTGGTGCAAAGGAGAGGCTGTCTTGGGAAAACAGAAAGCTAAACCTTTGCAAGACAGCGGCGATGTGGTGTTAGAGACGGTGAGAAGTATTCGCCAAGACTGATGGATAGAGATAACCAGGAGCCGGGTTCCGGGAGATATGGTCGGCAAGAGGAGAAAAAAATTGGCTAACTACATCTATATGTCTTGGATCACTGGGTCGAGGAGAAGGACAGGCACCAAAGACTGCCCCGGATCAGAACAGTCAAGTACTGCTTCTCACGTCGAACAACAGAGCAGAAACAACGGCACTTGACTCAAGACTTATTATTCCGCGTGTTCAAGTCCGACACCAGCCATGGGGTACAAAAAGTCCCGGCGAGGGGTCTGGAGTTGCCCATGTACTTAGGTATACCGTAAGGTACCTCGGTGAAGGCAAGCAGGCAAGGTAGGGGTGGGGGGGATGGGGAGCCCAGTGCACATTATCGCGACCACGTCTCAGATGCACCCCGTACCATTACCCCTAGGTAATGTATGCCGGGCCTACAAAGCTTGTCAACGTTGGGATACATACCTCATTCGCGAATCGCAAGTCCAAAGGTGACGGAACAAGGCGTGACTGACCAAGACCAGATGGCCCAGATGGTCGGATGTGGGGGCGCTTGGGTCCTGGCCGAGGCGAGGTAAGACGGCGGCAGTGGAACTAACGTGGTGGACTTTGTCTGAGGCGAGGCAACCCTGCTAGTGGTGCGGATGGAGCGCTCCCATGCGCAATGCCCCTTGTCCATGACTTGTTCTATCATGGTACACCTGTGAGACACGTTCTAGATGCGGAGTACGGCGCCACAAGTCGGCACAGTGTTCACTGGTGAGTGACAGGCGGATGAAGGCATTCGAGCTTCGATGGTTCCACACGTCCAAAGCCGCCCTGACCCGGTGTGCTTGATCGCGATGCGACAGAGCGTTGCCTTGCCCGAAATTTGCGTTGCCCTGTCCGCCGTTGCTTATAATAGACAAGTGATGGTGGTTGTAGTGATAGGTATGATGATGGTTCATGCTCGCTTGTCGCATAATGCATTGCTCGCCGTCCGCCTGCTCGGAATTCTGGCGCCGAGCAGCGTCATCAGGGCAAGCAGCCGATGCGGCACGGAGGAACATTTGGGTTTCCCAAGTTCTCGCTCTTTGAACCCCCCTCCCCCCCACCTCCATATCTCCACCTCCATACGGAGTATGTATCTCCATGCTCTTGTTGATGTTACAGAACACACACAAAGCAACGCGTGTCGCGCACGTGGATGGACCCGCCGTAGTCTTGTCTCGTGGCGCCTTCGTGCATGGCGTCTAGCCGAATTATACGGTAGGTGCGCTAACTACCTAAATCATTGTGTACTCTTTATTATGTTCATAAAGAGAACGATGAAGAGCTCAGCCATGCCTCGGAGACACGTACATACACTCGAGGAGAGAGGCGACATGTACATACCTTTGTACTCCGCATAGACGGTTTGCGCCGTGCTGGGGGTCGGCGCGACGTTGACTTCTGTCGGCCTTATACCGGCGCCCTGCGCACGTTGGACACGTCTTACAAGTTGCAAAGCCCCCGGATCGAGTGGCTTACATATTTTCATTCATTCAGCGACAGATGCTGTCATGCGCAGTTCCATCCGCCTTCGAACTTCCTGCGGCGGACGGGAAAGGTCCCATCTGCGGTTTGGCATTCGGGCTAGGGTCGATCTCGAATTCGTAACGACAAGCCTCAGTGTCCCACATCTCAGTCATCTGATACCTAGCACTTCGATGGTTCAGGTGCAACGGAAACCTCCCTCCCCTCTACCTACGGAGTATGTATCTGTTGAAGATCCATGGGTCATGGCTACATGACCATGCTCGGTTGAGAACTCCAAAACTGTGTCCAAAACGGCACAAATCACTGACCAAGACACAGTTCGGTCCTCGGTCTCACATTCACAGATACAACCTGGATGGTGTTCTGCAACGCAAAGTTAGGCCTAGACTGGGCACGCGTTGTCGTAGTACAACTCTTCAATTTGAAAGGGAGGATAGGAAGTGGAGGAAGGTGAGGAAAACACCAGGATGTAAGATTCCTGTATCGTGATGACAGGCCATTCTTCAGTCATCTTTCACGATGATTCGTCTCGCATCGGGACGGACTGTTGCTGATCTTGGCACTTGTTGATACTTCTCCAAACTTGCTCCTCTCGTCACTGGCGGCGCCGAGTTGGTGGAGACTGGGCTCCACTTTGAACGTGTGAAGGCACTTTTTGAGATGAACTTGGTCTGAACAGTGAAATGCTTGCGAGATAAGAATACGTAGAGAGACAGATATCTACTCCGTACGGAGTAAGTATTGTTTTCGTTTTGCCCACGTTGAAGGATCCTGGAGCATAATTGTCGTTGCCTGTCATGTGTCGGGGGTGCGCGGCAGCTGGATCCTGTGGCCCTCGTTTACATGAAGCATGTGTACAAGTAGGTAGGCCGGGGGTAGCTATTGGAGGACGGTGGCCAATGGGGCTAATTCTCAAAAGAGTTGGCGTCGTCTGTACCGATGGATCCCCTCCGCGAGGTTGTTGGGCACAGTCAGTCGCCGTCCAGGCAGTTCGTTGGTCTTGTCGCATCACCGAGTCACGCTGGACATGGACGACGTGGACGGACAATCGGCAGATGGAGGAGATGGAGGAGATGGAGGAGATGGCAGTCGGAATGACGACGCGTAGACGCGGCAGCCAAGGCAGCCACGGTGGCTCTAGACGGCCTATCAGATCGAGTCAAAGTAAAAGAGCGCTACTCCGTAGACGCTGAAGAATGACTCACGGGAGGACTCTAAAAAGGCCAAACAAAGGGACACCTGGTGAGAGAAAAAAAAGAAAGATGGAACGGCGTTATCCATGTCCGTGTTCTTGGAAACGCAGCGGGGGCGAAGCGAAGACCAGACGACGACGCAAGGCGGGCTCCCCTAGCGATGGCGGCCCGGTGTGTTATCACAGCCCCAAGTGATGCGAAGGCTGTGAGGCTGCGAAGAGGCGCGTATGAGAGAGAGAGAATGGCTTGGTTTGATAGATGGATGGGCTGATTTGATGCAAGCATGCAATGGCCTCAAGGAGGGAATCCTTCGTCCGAGCCGGCAACTTGCGTGAAGTCGACAGCGTCGAAGCGTCGAAGCCGTCGAAGCGCCGCTAGTAGCTACGGAGTACAGACAGCTGCAGGCTGCTGCAGCCAGCTGCGGGACCCATCCGGTCCCACTCCAACATCAACATCCCGACCTGGACATCGTCATGGCAAGGTTCAAAAGGTATCGACTAGGACGCAGCCACGACTGCGATGAGGCAAATTGATGCCGGCGATCCAACTCATGGCAGCATCTCAGCTTCAAAAGCAATAATGGCATTCAAACAAACCGACGAACACGCTCAAGCCGACCGCGCAAATGACCGCGCAATGGAATTCGACGCACGCGCTGGGTCCGGTTTCAAGCGCACGTCTTTGGCTCCCGCGCCGTCGATGCGCCGGAACATCGTTACATAGTGGCAACGTCCTGCATTAGGTATATATGTACTTCGCACATACATACATACCTATGTACATACATGTTACATACGGAGTACATGCAACAATACGTCGAAGCTCACATCGAAGCTTGGACCTTCTTCCAACGCAACACAGAGTACCTACCTTGTACCTAACGGCGACCCGCAGAAACGGGCGGAAAACAGGCTCATCAAACCAACAACACCAACTACACCAACTACATACCTCATACATACTCTGTATTCGTATGTACAACAAAGTACGGAGTATGTGCAACTACATATATAACTACAGCACCAACAATGAGAACGACATACCGCAAATTGCCGTACGGAGTGAAGATAACAGGCCGCTTTACATTCGTATTTACAGACGCCTGCAGTTGCCGCAGTTGGCGGGGCCCTGAATATCAACCTGCGGGTTATAGACCTGGAGGCTGGCATTCACATTCACTGCACACGTGGTGGTGAGAGATGTCGGTCACTTGCAGTTTATCTCGCAGGGGATTGATCATAATGTTTCCTGGGCTCGTGTCCCTAGAATTGGCCCTTTGCCTTGTCCTATTCATCAGTGGATCATCACGATGGGCCTTACGGAGATACTCCGTACTCCGTATGCGCAAGCCTGTGCAGCTTGTCCGCATTTGTTGACCGCAACGAATTGTGCAAAATCACCTCCCACGTGCGTTATCGATGCCTTCCAAGTTCCCTCAAGCTGGGGATCCTTGAACCTTGAACTCTGCGGCAGTTGGGAGCCGAGATGGTCTCTACGCAGATGGCCCTGGAGATGGACTCCATGATTGGCCATTGAGGTGGCAATGTGGCGTTTTTAGTCTACTGTCTGGGATTCTGGACTTTGGGGGGGCTGCTTGGCGACCCCTCGCCGCTTTGTCACGTTCGCGATCTCGTCCACACTTGTCCTCCGACTTGTGCTTGTGCTCCAGGGCCCGCCGTTCCTCCCGACTTACCTACGGAGTAGTCGCGCTTCCCGACGCCACATATTTTGGCAACATCTTCATGGCGGACATGGCTTGGCGATCCTGTTACTGTGGCTTCTTTCTTATTAATTCTTTGGCTACGAATGTAGGTATGTAGGACGGCATGGGCCAAATCTGCTCAATGAGATCCGTGTCTCACTCATGTAAGCCATAAGGGTTGCGTGGGCGGCATCTCGGTCCCATCGGCCCGGAAGCTTAAAGTTTGTCCTCCCTCGGTACGTTTTGTTTTTTCTCGTTTGCGCTTTTCTTTTCTTTGTTATTCTGGATGATGGGATTATCGTAGACGTAAAGTTACATGCATGCATGGAATCACTCGTGGAACAAGTGTATTTTGACGGCCTGTCTCCGTGCTCTGAACGGAGTATATGTACATACGTACGGAGTACTGACGTATGAAGATACATATAGGTACCTACGTGCACATGTCACAGAGTGCTCAGATCATCACGCTCGCACTCGCACCCCCCCCCCTCCATCTCGACTCGCGAGCTCTTCTCCGTATTGTCCGCTTCCACGCCCACGCCCACGGCCAAGGCCGAGCGCACGGCTACGCCTTCAGATTCCAGAAGTGGTGGTCCTCAGTGCTCACCACTGCTCAGGCCCCCTCCGATTGGGACTTAGGGTTTGTCAAACCAAGCAGCGGCAGATGAAACGCACATCCTAGCTGGGTACTGCGGCTCACAGGTTTCCATGCTCCAAGAGATGCTGGAGCTGGAGTTCATGTATGGACATACGGAGTACATACCTACCTACGGAGTACATACATACCTTAGGTACTCCGTAGCTTTGATTTCCTAAGCCACGTGGTGGAACCGGGCCCCTGGGCAAAGCAGGGCCAGCAGGGCCAGCCTGTTCATCGTGAGGGAGCCATGGAATGAGAACCCGGTGTCCCCAATTTGCGATTGATCCTCTTCGCGGTCCTCTAATCAGTACTCCTGGGCTTTATGTCGTCCTCGTAAGCGCCTGGGGCGGGATCACAACCCCGTCAAGTCCAACATGGGCGATTATGTACCCCTTTTGGGAATCGGAAAGATCTGGACCACAGGTCTGCTGTACGGAGTACAACTCTGTAATTCCAACAACGCCAAGAATGTGATAGCCTATAGGTATGATGACATATCATTACCATGCATTTATACCTAGGTATGGCATGTTTACGTCGCACGCATAGATCAGGCTGCCTTGTTCATATGGATCTGCGACTGCGAGGCTTTGCATTATGCTCATTAAAGCATAAGTCTTACTTTTGTTTCTGTTTTGCTTTTCTCTCCGCACTGCCAAGTGCTCTGTTCGATGGCCTGCCATAAGTTCCCGGCATACATAAATAGTATCCTCGGCATACGAGTATGTAGCATACGGAGTAGGTAGCCTACATGCTCCAGAACAGGAACAACAAATAATACCGGCACATATCAAAGTCATGCATGCAAGCGAGGCTGCTACTCCGTAGTTTCTCCTCTCTGTACTCCGTATTTGTCTCTCTTCCTCTCCTTGTCTGTACATATATATTGCTTTCTGCTCGCGTCTGTACGGAGTACGGAGTATGTGCGCTGCCCAAGTTCCAACCGTCCGCACCCCTCCCTTTGCAGTCGTACGTGCGGTTATGGTTACTCCGTACATAGGTATATTCCCCCTCCCTCTCCCCCCTCTCGTGTCTAAAAAAAGGGCACCACAATCTCCTCAGAAATGAGGAGTATAAGAGGGTAGCCCCAGATCTGATATCTACATCTGGCTTGAAAAATGACGATGCCAATTTCCCCCACTCACCATCGGCGCAGGTAGGCAGGTATGTAATCTGTCGTTGGCCCCCAAAACAAGACCAGAACTTATTCGTAGGTACTACATAGATAAGTACATATGCCCATCCCATTGCAACCACACCACGCTATACCACACAAATCCATTAATCCATTATCCCCCCCAGCTAAACCACTCCGGATACTATTCCGTAGAATCAGGCGTGGAATCAGGCGACAGCCGTGCACCCTGAGGCCATTGTGTTCCCCTCGCTTGCATCATCATGCACCACAGACACATTGCCCGGCAGCCCGGTGGCTGCCGGTATTTGGGCAATATGTGGAGTACGTCAACAATCCTGCGATACCTACGCCTCGACTTTATTATTCGGGCTATGTACTCCGTAGGGTACCTAGGTATGCTAGGTAGGTAGGTATGGAGTACAGTCAAACCTCGTTATAACGATATCGCTTTTTTTGCAAAAAAGCCATCGTTAAGTTGAGATATCGTCCAAGTGAGGGTCACGTGGACACATGGCGCACATACCCTAT
>SRQL01000263.1:0-36832 GCA_018360575.1 Claviceps sp. LM454 group G7
GATCGAGTTCACACGATGTAGCTCGCGGGTGATTCTGTTAGCAATTACAACGAGCTACATCGTGTGAACTCGATCACCACGGACACATGCAGTACGATGAATGCCTTCTGGAAACTCATGAACACTGAATGTATTATTTCCGTCGTTTCAACAACAGGAAAGTTGAAATATCGGGCCTGCTTCTTGAACAGATTTGTAAACCTTGCTCAACAAATCCCCTGAAAGCTTCTGGCGGCTAGGAGCCTTCCAAGACCGAGGTGCTCTCTTGATGGTATGTATCAGAATTCGCATATCCTCTGGTTCGAAGAGGGTAAAGGGCGAGCTCCGCTATAGATAGCCCGAGCAACAAAACAAGTTGGTCAAGGTCGGCTTCAGGTTTGAGCTTCGCCTTCGACATCGTGGTTATGGATGTCTGCTTCAGCCCTGGCCGGCTTTAACTTTCGTCGGAGTTTCGTCCTCGAATGTTCTCGTGGCGTTATTCGAGAACCGTTTTGTGGCCCATCGGCGATCGCACAAGACCATAAAATATTCATTGGAATCCACTTTTGACCGCCAGTCACCAGTGGCATTCACGAATCACAGAACACGTCACCAAAGGCCAGGGCTGTGGTTTCTTCAATCTTGTAATCATCTTGTTTATGCATTCTCTAACAAAGGAAAGGAGGAAAGATCCGCTCGTGGCGTTGAGGCCACGAGCAAGTCTACCTAGCGGGTGCTGTAGCTAATCAGCGTGCGTGGCTACGCCGTGACATTGTCAGCGATTCCAACAGGTATGTATGCCGGCGTCAAATTAAAATCCATGCCGAATTAAGGACCGTGAGAAGGCACAGTTGGAACGAAAGATGAAAAGGAATTGTGCAAGTATGTCTAGACTCAACTCCCCATCACCACCTTTCCGTGTGCCTACATGTCAAAAGTGAAAGGCATCCTCCCCTCCGGATTCCACCTCTCAAAGCCTGCACACCAGAATCCCATAGTATATCTCTCACTCAGTCGAGGGCTTCATAACTCCAGTATCTCCATCCGCCCATTGCACCCGGGCAATCCACTTCACTATCTTCCACAGACCCTCGGCACCACTCTCCTTGACAAGACTTATCTCATACTCGGCGCCGACCAGATATTTCGGTCCAGCCGGATCCTTGGCCCGTCCCGCAGGTGCATGCTGTGCCGAAACGAGGCAGACGAGCGATGCCTTATCGTCCGTCTCAAGAAAGACGCGGATATTGCTCGCCATATGTGTTGTATCGAGCTTAGAAACGAAGCCGAACGCCTTGTTGACAATGGCGGACAGGCCCTTGAAGGGAGGCATGTTGGTCTCGTCCCGAATCTCCATGGTGACGTCCTCTCCTTCTACAAAAGCCGATTTAAACATATCGACATCGTTGTGGTCGAAGCCTGCGAGGACGCGGTGCAGAGCATCGGTGACGGCCTCTGTCCGGGTGAGACCCGGGAGCGCGAATGGGAGTGACATTGGCACAAACAAGTAAAGCAGAACGGATGGACTTGCTATATCCTCAAGCCACCTTGAGTAGAATGTAGTTCAGGGAGAAAGAAAATGAAAAGATGAATGCTGGCCGACTTGGGGGGAGTCGGCTGGTGGCTTGAAGACCGTTGAAGTAGTTGCCATACGATCTCGCGCGTTGTCGCCGGTCGGTGCAATTCTTTGATGAAACATGCAGCGACACCTACCTGTATGCAGAATCAATTACCCTCACTTTTTTACTCGCAAAGACATTAATATGTTCGCTTATTGTGCCATCTGAGTAGGAGGGGTCGCCAAGAGCACGACTGCGCCATCTTCCTCGTGCAACAGTTGCGTTTTTCGTAAAGATCGCCACAATATGCGCGCCCCGTTGGATGATTTCGGCCCCCTTCGGGATCTCCGTCGTGTAACACCCCCAGGTCGTCTTGTGACTCTCAGTCTTGTCATACGAGCGAAAAGCAATGTTGGGCACAGAGCAGACAAGAGGATGAAGAGAGCAAAAAAAATCCAGGGACATACATACATAGTAGTAATGTCAAAAAGAATTGTCAAGGAAAGCATCGTGGAACGATCTTTGCTCCCGGCAGGGCTTGAACCTGCGGCCTCCGCATCACTAACGTTTATTAGTACGAAGCTCTAACCAACTGAGCTACGGAAGCTTTCCTCAATTGTGATTGGCTGGAACCCCAGAAAAGGTCTTTATGAACTTTCAAAGCAGACACCTACCCCATCATCGGCGTGCCGCGTAGAAGAACGGCTCCAATGGAGCTCTGGACACCAAGCAAAAACATCATCTTGCCGACTGTCGTCAATAGCTTGTTTCCAGTCGAGGCACGCCGTCCTTGCGAGGTAAAAAAAAAGCAAAGACTGCGGTTGCCACCAATTTTTCTTCCGGTGAGGTTTCATACCAAGGTGTGTTGAGTTACAACTTCCCAATCTCGAGAGCAGTTTCATCATGCTATGTACTTCATACCTGCACCTATTTCAAGGCGACAAAACGTCCGCACGATTATTCACTTGATTCGGGGTTATTTCCATACGATCATTCTGTGGATAATTTTTGCCACTAGCTTCATGTATTTCATTCTCTGAGATAGATATGTATGCCTTCTCCCACGGTCGGATCTTTTCAAGTACAGGGTACGGGAATAGTGCTGGAGGCTGAGGCAGGCGCACATCGTGACGAGTCCCCCTCAAATACTCCAACACAAGCTTAAACCATAAGCAAGCAATTAGGTAATAGTTCATGATTATACAACTACAGTAAAAGTAGTGATGGCGGCGGAGCCCTATATGATATGACGAACTCGCCTATAATATGTAGTCGCGGTAATGCCTTTGCCATACCGGTCGTCAGCTTCATGGAAATATGTAGAGCTGCGACAAAAGACAAAAGCTGTATAAGCTGCAATAACAGCATCGGAACTCAACAAGCAGGCCGTGACACGTCACGTGGCTTCGTGGTTTAGTGGTATAATTCTCGCTTAGGGTCCACCCAAAGCATCGCTTGCGAGAGGTCCCGGGTTCGATCCCCGGCGAAGCCCTCCTTTTTTTCTTTTTTGCACCAGCAGTCAAGTGGGCTACAACTCTTGCAACATGATGCTCTGATTTTTCACAGGTGAGAAGTAAAATGTAAGGTTCCAACTTTTTTGCAGCATTTCTATATCTAATGAACGAGTAATCGCAATCCACATTGACCTATACGCTTCATGTCCTTATTCGGAAAGGGTGCGCCTCCGTATTGAACACAAACTTATTTTTCCTTCTCCCCTGAAACTGCACGTCGGAATCCTCGGCAAAGATCAGATACGCGTACTTGAGAGTTTCTGCAAGGAAGAAACTCTCCTGGTAGTCGTCCTTTTTCCCTCCATCCGGAAGAGTCACGTCGGTTAGGCCCGAAAATGCCACTCCGGCACGACAGCGATCCCGGATCGCGGTAAAGGCGTCCCAGGCCATTGTTTGGTACTTCTTGTCGCCGGTCATACGATACGCATAGTACAGACTCTCGAGTGTTTCGGGCCGGAGCACGTAGTCCTTGTAAGTGGCCCAGAAGCCAGCCTTGGCGTAGAAGGCTGCGTCCTCTGCGGGCGGGGCGGTATCGTTTCCGGCCGGGATCCAGCGGAATACTTCAGGACCGATTTTGCTGGCGGTTTGGACGTAGGTCTCATAATAGGATTCGGTAAGTGTGATGCCAAAATCTATGTACTTGGGCTCATTGAGTAGAAGGCCGCCTAGGATGAAGTTTCCGCCGGCAAAGGACGCCACTGACAAACGGAGAATTAGTTATTTTGATCATTCGATCAAGGAGACGAGTTTGTAGAGGAAGGCAATTTCTCGCCCCATCTTTGAGACTTACGGTGCTGAGATGATGGAATGATCCTTGTGTCATTATATCCGGCCAGAAAAGTAATGTCTGGTCGCGAGCTCGGGTGTGAGACGAGGTGCTCCATGGTCGAATTAGCAACCTCGACCCAGCGGTCTTTGTAATGGCTAAACTCTTCTGGATCATACAAGTACATCTTTATAAGGTACTCGTAGTAGCTGTCGACGCCACCACCCCAGTGGCCACGGTTGTCCGTGAACTGGCCGGTGGTGATATTGACAGTAATCCCGACCAAGCCAGGATATCCCTGAGGCACGCCCGTGGGGACCGGGTCAACGAGGTACTTCTGCGCTTTTTGAGCCAGCTCGGCATAGGTCTTGTTGCCAGTGAGATCACTGAGGCGAGTCCATTCTAGCACGAGTGTGCCGAAACCAGCAGGGCCATTGGTATGCTCTGAAACGTTCGCTCGTCGAGTAGGATTGAAAAAGACGGTGTTGATGGGGATGCCAGTCGGTGTGTCGAAAGCAATGCTGAGACCGTCTGCGAGTGTTTTGGCCTGCCGGAGAAGAGAGTCTACGTTGTAGAGATTGTAATCGTGTACGAGCCTCCTAAAGGGGCCCTTTAAGAGGTCGTAGCCTGTCCGGTTTCGTCAGCTATACTTGCGCGCCTTCTTTCACCTGACAACAATGTGCAGGTGAGAGAGTAAAAGAGCATGAGGGAAATGAGGGAGCGTACCGGACATGAGTCCGCCCAGATATCGAATATTGGTCTCGAAAAGCGAAATTGACGAGTTGACCTCGATGGTGGTGTTGAAGTCAATTATCGGAATATATGAGAGGATTTGGTCGACCGTCTTGGCGTCCTCCATGATGATGGCGGTGCTGAGCGCATCGACCGCGGTCGCACCCCAGTAATTTCTGTCCAGTACCCATCAGTAAGATTTTCTCACAAGCCTTTCTCTTCTTCCTGCTTGTCTCCCGAATTGTTCGCCAAGAACATGAAATCCTCGTACATATTCCATCGCAGGCCAATTCCTCGTCTCGGCAGGCATCGAGCAGTCAATGAGCATTGAGAGGCCTTACCTGTCATCGGCGATTCCCGCACTAACAGGCATCAAGGTATCATGCGGAAACGTAAACTCATAGTATCCATCCCAAGCTGTCTGGAACGCTTTCTTGACTTCAGACGCCTTAGCTGGATCTGCCTTCGGTGTGCCTCTCTTCCACGCAGCTGCTGTACTTGCGAGCGTCCCAAGCACCAGCGTCGCCACTTCAAGGCCTGTCTTGGTTCGCATTTTGTTTATAGGGTCGATGATTTCGGGATCATCACTCAAAGAAAGGCGAGCGAGAGTTGAACCGACAGAGCGCAGGAGGTTGACAATTATTATACGCGCGTTGTGTGGCCGCTGCGAATCCTGGCTGTTGCATAAAGCGAGATATAGCTCAGGTTGAGGAATAATTTCTCAAGAACAGGGAATCACGCTTGAAGAAGTATGTACGGAGTACTCTGTATGATACTGTTTCAAAGTTTGCTTATAAATTGTAGCGGCAACGTCAAGGCCGTTCCAGTCACTGGCATGGATCCCGGCCGTTTACGGTTTCACTGGCTCATCCATGACAAGATCTGGTGACGGCCTCGCCCATGACCCCTAGCACGAGGTCACAGCCTACGGAATACAGGTAACGAGGAGGACAATCCCTGGTCAGTCAGTTTGCAGGCAACTCAGAACTGTCGAGACGGGGATCCACCTCGCTCCTCGATCTGCAGACAGGTACGCACCCGTTTATCCATCCGATGCGACCGGACGTCTTGGCGCCGCGGCGAGGACTTATCGTTGTAGGTACTCCGTATCAAGATGCAGATACAACGTAGGAGTGATGCGACGCTGGCGTTAGGACGACTTGTGAGCGACTTGAATAGGCTGAATAATAGTTCGGCTGATGCGGAATTCTCGCGTTAACAGGGCATGGGCCGGCATGCGGAAGATTGGGATGGATTCGCAGATTATGTAACCGCTCAGAGTAGGTAGGTATGTATCTTATCCAAGGTTGATAACTTGATGCGTACAGATAGGTAGGTACTGTACATACGGAGTATGTATGTAGGTACACAATCATCAATGCCAAGAATCGGGATAGGTAGTACTCCGTAGGTAGGTTGCGTGCTTTTTTGCGCATATTCTCCATCGGCGCCGATCCGTGGGAACATTAGGTAGACAGCTCGGAACTTGGAAGAAACGTGGGTAACCGTGGCCAAGTTGGCAGGAGAGTCCACCAGAAACTTGAACGACGGGAATGACAAATGTATCTAGGTACTCCGTATGGTAGCTATGCCATGGCTTCATGACGTTACTGAGGCATATACATAAACGTTCCCATTCCAAAAGAAAGGAACTTCGCCCAATTGGTCATAAGATGCCACATCTCAATGATGCTCCATCTGCACTGCACCTGCGCATTGGCCATGACGGCACTGACGGCACTTGTCTCAAGAGTCAAGACTCAAGAGCCATCCGTACTCCGTAGACACAGAAAATTTTGTATAGGTACCTACACATGCAAAACTTTGATAATAAGTGAGACGGGAAATTTTAGCGGCAACATTCGGATATGCGCAAGGCAGACCCTTCGAACAGTAGGTACCTTGTAATGCGTCGTAGACTCGTAGCCTGTAGGTAATCGAGACAGATACTCTGTACCGACTTGGCCAGAGCCCGATGCTTAAATCGTTCAGCGTACAGCAAAAGCATCAGAATTTAGAAATGCAAGGTATAAACAGCGGGGAAATGACTCGCTAGCGTTTAGAAACACGCAAAAGAAATCTTCCATGACTCTGGATGGCAGGAGGGAGACGACAAGGCTTACCCGTAATTGAACCACACTCTCCGTCGTCGCTCCGATCGCGAATCATCATCATGTGCCACACGGAATTATATTTTGGCAAAGCTACTCCGCATGACTTAGTTTTTTGTCATGGCAGCTCTCCTGAGTTCGTTCACGGTTCACGGTTCAAGGCGAGAAGTTGAAGTTAGAACAAGGGCAAAGACCTTAGACGCCTCAAGGCTACCTACGTTCAGGGACCGACCCGACGCATAAACGCTTGCTGCAGGCTGTCCATCATCTGGCCAACTCCAAGCTACACCTAGATACGTAGATTGATCATGCGGTCTATGACATTTTTGCCTCGGATGCGACCCTTATCTATTACTCCGTACTCCATTACCGCCGTCTTCTGGCCGCGCCGCCCGCTCCCGAGTCCCGCCGGGCCGCAAGCCACCCAGCGACCACGGAGTGCAGCCCCTGGTTAACTTATTACAGATACCTACGACATGTATGTATGTACATAGTAGGTAGGTAGGCACGGAGTACGTAGCCATCTCGTCCTTCCGGAATCAGAGTACGCCGACTGCTGGCCCCTGGCTGCTTGTGCCTCGGGGGGATGCCGGTCATGATGTTTATTGGTGTGATTTGTTGTTGCATCTGGATACGCGCACCTGGGCTTACGCGGGGGCCGGGGCATGGGTTTGTGGATGAAAAGCGGCTGCGTGTGTTGGAAGTTGGGTGTTTGATGTTACTAACTCATGACGTTTGACTCTTGAGTCACGGATAAGGAAGGAAAAATATGTTCATGCGAACGTACGAAAACCGAGAGGTACATACAAGGTGTGCACTCTGTGCCTACTCCGTACCTACGTACATAGCTTATTAGGTACATAGATGCCTAGTAGGTGCCTAGTAGGTACCGACCGGCGACGACCGTAGAAAGGGGAAGAACGAGAGGGACTGCGAGGTACGCTGCGGGGACATGCGGCATATCTACGGAGTACCACTTCGAACCTTTTCGCTTCCTTCATTCATTCTCTTCGTCTGGGCGGAGCGTAATCTTCATCGTGTATTTCCCATAATAACGCATTCGCCACTTTGTGTTTTCTTTCGCGAAGGATACGTAACAGAAATAATGTGACCCCTGGTATATGCTGAAAGACGAAAGTCTCCAGCTTCGCACATCCGATGGCATTTGATAGGTATTGGAAACCAGTCGGCACGGAGCTCAGCCTCGCTACCTTGGCAACGGAGTGCTCTTCCGATCCTTCGAGACGAAAGCCAAGTGAAGATCGATGCTGTATCTGGAAGAAATTGTTTTACTTTTCATTCACGTTGCCATGACTGGCGAGAATGTCTCGCAGCTTGCTGTTATCGCTCGATATCTGGTGCCTATCGGTAGTCGCTCCTACACTTAAACGAGCTCTTGAACATTTCCGGCTCACCATCTTCGGTAACTCAATGTCTTTTTCGATTCACAACGGCCTATGCAGCAGGTAGAATGTTTTTCATTGAAAATAATGCTAACTTCGCAATCAGATCTGCACTCTTGAGATGCTTTCGAATGACAAGGTTTCGCGGCTTCACACGAAAGCGAAGGCGCACATGCAGATTGCTCGGATGCGGCCCGTCTGAATGCCTGCGCTGGCTTGTGATTCTTGCCGTTCTTGGCCACGATACCGGGGATATGAAATGTCTGGTAAGCATTTTCGTGTCTTCGAGGGTCTGAAAGATTCGTCTGTCCGAGCAATGAGTACTATCATCGTCACTGCTCATCGCAAACGGTCTATGCAGCGCTGCCCTTCAAATCTCTAGCGGTATGGAAGATAATGAGACAGATCGGAAAGCAGAATTTACCGTACCAAAATTTACAATAAGGAATGGTAAGTAACGTGCTCTTATATTAGAAGAACCTGGTGCACACGGAACGCCGCAGGTCGTAAGAATCCTAAGCAAATTAAGGGGCTTGCGCTTGTCAATGCATCATCACTTGACCACTGACACCGCTTCTTCTCCAACGTGCAACTCTTGATACCACGGCATCACCCATTCGTCCTTGTCGGGCGCCGTAAACCTCTGGATTAGCTTCGGTACATTACATTTGCTGGCTAGGCCAAGAGCAAGATTCAGCGCCTTGAGTCCAGTCGTGGACTTGGGGATCATCCACGCAAGCCCCGGATTCGGCTTTGGTATCTGATCGATATAAGGATGCAGCACGGCACTGTATCTGGCAAGAGCGGCTTCAACATCACAGTCACCGCCACTGCACCTTGCAATCTCCCCTGCGAGAACGTACGCGCCCATCATGGCAGCCGAAGTGCCCATGCCAGACATGGAAGAAGGACAAAACGCCGCGTCTCCGAGGAGAACGACCCGGCCCTTTGACCAAGCATTATTTAGAACATGAACGACTTCGTTGGCGTAGAAATCGTCTGTCGTCTTCATGGCGTCGAGTAACCGACTGGTCTGCTTGTATCCAGCTGTCCTGAACATGTCTGTAAAGACGTCCTTTTGCGCTTCCACATCCTTCGTCAGCGCCTCCTTCATCTCTGCCTGGTGACCGGGCGCCATGGTCATGAGATACACCTGCCCGAGATGAGGCGAATGCCATCTCGTCATAATGCAGCGCTGGCCCGTTTCAAAACAGCACGTTGCGCGATTCTTGTCCTCGGCCTGTCTCTTGATGCTATAGTAGCAGGTAAACACGCCGGTAGACTGAATGAACTGTTCATCGCCTCCTATATCCTTATTCAGAGCTCGTCTAATACGCGAGTTTTGGCCGTCAGCTCCCACGAGAAGGTCGCAGTCTGCGGTACTGCCGTCTGAAAGCGTCACGCTCACTGTGTGGCCTTTGTCCTCAAATTCCTGGACTGACAGGCCGAACTTGTAAACGACTTTATCCTTTGTTCTATCATAAAGAATGTGGCATAAGTCGCCTCGCATGATTTCGTATTCACTCGACACTGCTTGGTGTTTGCCGCCGGCCTCATAGCGCGGGAAGAAGATGATGGATTTGCCATTATGATCGACAATGTCGACGCCTGCTTCGTCCACGACATGTTGGCGTACATCTTGGATGATGCCCATTCGCTTAATGGCTTCGATGCCTTGGCCTCGAATGTCGATCTGCTGGCCACCTGTCCGGAGAGAACTCCATCGCTCAATGATGGTGACGGAGTGGCCGAGGCGTTGAAGCCAGAAAGCTAGGGACGGGCCGGCGATGCCAGCGCCTGCAATGAGAATCTTGAGGGGCCTTTGGTTGGACATCTTTGTCGGGCTATGTAATCGCGATTGGCCAACTTGTCTAGGTTGGCGAGGCTCGCAAAGTTTTTGTAGTGATCCTAAAGAGGAGCCGTGCTGGGTGTCTGGTTCCCAGCTTGAGTTGGGGCCACTCTCGGTCTTTTGTACAATTACTTTACTCCGTGCGCTGCGATGAATTCAACATAGCACAACAATACGCAATCACATCCTCTCATTGGTGATCATTTTGGCAATGTTGATGTCACGTTACGCATTGACGGATCGAGCGCTTCCATTTCAGGCAATCTGCATCAGTGTTGCACAACACCCTCAATATGAACACTCGAGGTCGATCTCACCAACATCCATATGGAGGAGAAAATTCAGTGTGGCCTACGTCGTGAGTGGAACAACTCCTGCCCGAAGCAGCACATGGTCGTGTATAGTGATCATATGATTCGTGCATGACATAAATTTGAGTTTCATGGCTCTCCTCTTCTGCGCCAGCTGCGAGCTGCAACTTGATTTCTTGCTCGCGCAGCCAGTTATGCTGATGCCCTCACTCGTGCCGGTCCCGTCGTCCTGGAGCATCATCTCGCATCCCTCCATCACCTTCCAGATTTACAGCCATGCATTGCTGCAATGGCCGGAATTAACCTTCATTGCGTCACCAAAACTCCTACGGACACCTAGAGGGCGGCTTCGACGACGTCATCTTGCGCGCTTTCTCGCAGCACAGGTATGTGCTTGAAATCTCCCGACACTACCTACTCCGTACTCTGTAGATGCTGATTTGATGCCCGCTGGATGGGTGCTGCAACCCCGATATGTACCTTGCCTTGTACCCGACAATGCGAACGTCACAGCCGGTGGTTCGGAGCAATATGAATCAGAGTAATCTGCCGACGCCGCTGGCTACGGGCAGTGGTTGGGTCAGTGCAAAGAGGCGGGCTGCTCATATGATCTTGGTCACGAAGCAAGCGGAATACAACCCAGAAATGGAGCAGATTGACACATACGGAAATAGTTGATCACATAAGGAGGGCGGTGATCTACTTGAAGGCTAACCATATGGACGAACATGCTTGTGGTGCAGGATAGCATGCTACAATTCGCTCTTTCAGCTCAAGAGTTCTTCTCAGCCTGCCTCCGCCGTCGAGCTCGGCCATCTAAATTTGCTGCCGAGGAGAGACTTGAGAAAAAGTCAACTCACTATCAAGCTAGCCTCAGCATCAGCTATAAGTCAACTTGAGTTTCTCGAATTTGTGACGCCGCAAGTGGTGGGGGGCTGAATGTGAGCGCTTGAGGTATCGCAGGTCGGATGAAGCAATGGACATTGGATGGGCCTGGGATCAAATCAAAGTCCGAGAATGGTTTGAATGTGCAAGTAAACGTCAGCATAATTGTCCGCGTAGTGTGTGCTTGTCTAGGGATGGTCGAATTGGTGATCATAGGTAGACCTAAGAGTCAAGACAGCGCTTAGTCAGTGAAGTCGCTCACTCATTATCCTATCTCCGTCTCTACCCGATGTGTGATATCGTCAAACGTCTGGTGGCCCCAACAGATTGCCGCTTCCATCGGCGGTTCAGTGGCCGCTGGAAGAGTACGGAGTATCACCTGGAAGGCCTTAGGGGGGAGAATACAGTCAGCCAATCAAAGACCAAGACCTGCCAGCACCAAACCCAATACGGCCAGCCCCAATGGAAAAAAATAAAAATCTTGGTCTGCTCAGTGGTCGCAGGAAGTTGCATCCACTAAATAAAGTCACTAACTGGGGCGCGCACCAACCAGGAAGCTGGTTTCGCCGTGTTCCGGAAAGCAAATTCCCTCGACTCAGCTTCGTCGAAGCCATCGTCGTTCATTCGAGACACCCTCATACTCTCCTACTCTCGAACCAGTTCAGCGTTGCCTCTCCCCCCTCATACGCTGACCAATTTGCGTCCGCCTAATTTACAATTGCGACGAACTGCATTGGCGGCCCGACTCGCACTGTTCCGTTGCTCTGTCGCCCCTACCTCGTGTCGAACCTCAACAAATCTCGAATCTCACACATCACAAGCCGTCATGTCCCGACTTCTTCGACCTGCCGCGCGACTGGCGCTCTCGAGCCGAGCCACTGCCATCAAGGCTCCCGCCGCTTCTGCTTTCACACAGGCCCCTCGAGCCCTGACGACACCCGTCTTCTTTGGCGCTCAGCAGAGCAGGAAATACGCAGAGGGGTCTGGTGTCAAGGAGTATACCGTCCGTGAGGCTCTCAACGAGGCTCTTGCTGAGGAGCTCGAGGCCAACCCCAAGGTGTTCGTCCTGGGAGAGGAAGTTGCTCAGTACAATGGCGCCTACAAGGTCACCAAGGGCCTATTGGACCGCTTCGGGGAGAAGCGCGTTATCGACACTCCCATTACCGAGTCTGGCTTCTGTGGTCTTGCTATTGGTGCTGCTTTGAGCGGTCTGCACCCTGTCGTAAGTGTTATCCGGTTCGCAGGTGGCTGCCCATGACTTCATTACCACCGCGGCTCCAATGACACAGATGCAACTTGTTCATTATCATCTTTTTTGCGATCTCACTGACAATATTGACGTGCAACAGTGCGAGTTCATGACGTGGAATTTCGCCATGCAAGCTATCGACCAGATTGTCAACTCTGCCGGCAAGACGCTCTACATGTCTGGTGGCATTCAGCCCTGCAACATCACATTCCGTGGCCCCAACGGTTTCGCCGCTGGTGTTGGTGCTCAGCACTCCCAAGATTACTCTGCCTGGTACGGCAGCGTACCTGGCCTGAAGGTCGTCTCTCCATGGAGTGCCGAAGACGCCAAGGGCCTGATGAAGGCCGCCATCCGTGACCCTAACCCCGTCATCGTTCTCGAGAACGAGCTGATGTACGGCCAATCCTTCCCCATGTCCGAGGCTGCCCAGAAGAGCGATTTCGTCCTTCCTTTCGGCAAGGCCAAGGTTGAGCGCTCTGGCAAGGACTTGACCATTGTTACGCTGTCCCGATGTGTCGGCCAATCCCTGACCGCCGCCGAGAACCTGAAGAAGAACTATGGCATCGAGGCCGAAGTTATCAACTTGCGATCGGTCAAACCTCTCGACATCGAATCCATTGTTGCGTCTGTCAAGAAGACTGGTCACCTGCTGTCCGTCGAGTCCGGCTTCCCTCATTATGGAGTCGGAGCCGAGATCCTTGCTCTCACCATGGAGTATGCTTTCGACTACCTTCACGCCCCCGCTCAGCGTGTCACTGGTGCCGATGTCCCCACCCCTTACGCCCAGGGGCTCGAGGAGATGAGCTTTCCGACCGAGAAGGTCATTGAAGATTTCGCCGCCAAGATGTTGCGCGCATGAAGAATGTAATTTTCATACCGGATGCTTTGCCTGATAGCCGTGCATGTAGCGAACGAGAAAAGCCATGATGTCTGGGTCCGCATGAGGGAATAATGGAGAGAAATTGGGCCGTTGGGGGCTGGAGGAGGCGCAGCATCATAGTAATCGATTTGCTTTGAGAAGGGTGGGATAGCTTTTCAGCGCACTTCAAATATCTTCTTTTTTCGATAGATGGATAGGGATCGGGGACTGAGGGACTTGTAATTGTAAATTTATATGGCGATGCTGATGCATTCCAATTTCACACCCTCTACCTCGCCAGCCGTTTCAGTTGCCAATTCTAGGATCTGATGTACCTTGCGGATTAGGTACCTAGGTACCTATCATCGCTTTCAAGAGTTCACTCCCTTCGTCATTCACCCCACTTCCGCTCCTTCCGCTCCAAAATTGTGGGGCGGTTTCTCCAGAAATCCAAACACAAGTGGTGACGATATGTGTGATCCGTCATCTGAACTGAAATCAACGACTTCCACTTTGTGTGAAAAGGCAGATCATCCTCACCATGGTCGGAATCGATGCCCTTTTGCTGGCGCAGGAAGAGGATGGAAACACGAGCTCAGAATGTATGAAGAAGTCGAGTCAAGATCCCGAAGTTCTCAAGCGCCAGTTGGAGGCCAAGTATCTCACCCCGTCACGCGAATTTTCCACCGAGTGGTTGAACCGACTACAGCAGCGATGGGACTTTGAGACCGACTATACTTCTCTGTTCAAGATTGCACCTCCTCAAACTCGCACTGTCACAAGATTCATTCGGCATGGCCTGGAAGGCAGGGTGACTGGCTACAGAAACGTGACGCTTCCTTTGAATAGCGCCACAGCAAAGACTTCGACAAGTCTGCTTCGTAAGCCCGCCAACCGGGTAGACTTTGTCCGCGGAGCTGCTGGCTTCTTCCCTTTTGCTCCTGGAGGCCTGGACAGCATCGAGGCTACTGCTGCGCTGGAGGATCAGATCCATGCGGGCGGAGCGCCTGAAAACGGAACCAAGGCAAACAGGCTCGACAGGGTGATTGAGGTGGGTGAGGGTGGGTTGCTGCAGATAGCGCCTGGGATGAGTCGTGGCATTGACTTCAGCAAAAAGAAGAGCACGGTGGAGCAGGAGGCTGCTGACGCGGTTCAAGAAGTGCTGGAGGATGATCCGGCAGATGCAGGCGAGGCGCATGATTCAGATGCAGAATCGGCAGATGGCGAGTCTGGGGACATCTCTGAAGGTGCTGATAGTGACAGCGATGAGATTGACGACATACTGCCTATTGAGTTTCCTGCTCTGGAACCCCATGGCGTCTTAGCAGCATCGAGTGCCCGTAAGGCTGGACGAGAATGGGCTCACATGGTGGATATAAGGCAAGGGATGCCGAACTTTCGAGAGCTGGTGCCCGACATGGCGAGAGAGTGGCCCTTTGAGCTCGACACCTTCCAGAAAGAAGCTGTATATCATCTTGAAAACGGCGACTCGGTGTTCGTCGCCGCTCACACATCAGCAGGCAAGACGGTTGTGGCCGAGTATGCCATTGCGTTGGCGGCAAAGCACATGACAAAGGCTATTTACACATCCCCGATCAAGGCTCTGAGTAATCAGAAGTTTCGCGACTTCCGACAGACATTCGATGAGGTCGGTATTCTTACGGGAGATGTACAAATTAATCCTGAGGCTAGCTGCCTGATTATGACGACGGAGATCTTACGAAGTATGCTTTACCGAGGAGCCGATTTGATACGCGATGTTGAGTTTGTCATCTTTGATGAGGTCCACTACGTGAACGACTACGAGCGAGGAGTTGTTTGGGAGGAGGTGATTATCATGTTGCCGGCACATGTGTCTCTCATTCTGCTCTCAGCCACAGTGCCGAATACTCATGAATTTGCGTCATGGGTTGGACGGACGAAACAAAAGGATATTTACGTCATCTCGACCTCGAAGCGACCGGTGCCCTTGGAGCATTACCTTTGGGCGGGCAAGGATGTCCACATGATTGTGGACTCGGACAAGAAGTTCCTCGAGACTGGCTGGAAGGCGGCGAACACCGCAGCTCACGGGAAAGAAAAGCCAGCGCCATCACAGACTACAATGGCCACACGAGGTGGCAATTCTCGGGGCGGCGCCCAGCGAGGAGGTCCTCAACAACAACAACGTGGTGGACGAGGAGGTGGCCAACGGGGCGGCGGTGGCAATCAGCAGCGAGGTCGGGGAGGGCCGCCTCGAGCCAGCCATGCCCCTGGCCATATGGGCCGCGGCGGACGTGCCGGAGGTATGACCTCTGCTGCCCAGGACAAGAACTTGTGGGTTCATCTTGTGCAATTTTTGAGGAAGAAGACCTTGCTACCGGCCTGTATCTTTGTCTTCTCCAAGAAACGGTGCGAGGAAAACGCAGACGCGCTGAGCAACCAGGACTTCTGTACCGCTCATGAGAAGAGTCATATTCACATGATTATTGAGAAATCGATTGCAAGGTTAAAGCCAGAAGACAGATCATTGCCTCAGATTGTCCGACTGAGAGAACTTCTGAGTCGAGGTATAGCAGTTCACCACGGAGGATTGCTGCCCATTGTCAAAGAGTTAGTGGAGATTCTCTTTGCTGAGACTCTTGTCAAGGTGCTCTTTGCGACGGAGACGTTTGCCATGGGTCTCAATCTGCCAACCAGAACAGTTGTCTTCTCGGGCTATCGCAAGCACGATGGCCATTCGTTCCGAAATCTGCTACCCGGCGAATACACTCAGATGGCAGGCCGAGCTGGGCGTCGCGGGCTTGATACTGTCGGATCCGTCATCATTGTTCCTCCAGGTGGCTCCGATGACGCACCACCGGCCGGCGAGTTGCGCAACATGATACAAGGAGAGCCGTCTAAATTGCGATCGCAATTCCGACTGACTTACAACATGATTCTCAACCTTCTCCGCGTCGAGGCTCTGAAGATAGAAGAGATGATCAAGCGCAGTTTCTCAGAGCACGCGACCCAGCAGCTCCTCCCTGAGCACGAAAAGGATGTAAAGGTCGCACAGGCTGATCTCGCCAAGGTGAAGCGAGAGGCATGCAAAGTCTGTGACGTCGCCATGGACGAATGCCACCAGGCTGCGCAAGACTATAAACAGCTTACCTTCGAACTATACAAGGGACTCTTACGTATACCCATCGGACGAAACATGTTTGTTGAGCAGCGACTTGTCGTGTTTAATTACGAGGGCGTTCGAACAGTAGGCCTCATGTTAAACCAAAGAACGAACCCGCGGTTTTCCCTAGAAGAGCCGGTGTTGCGCATATGTGCCATCAAGTCTACGCGCGACGGCCGAGATGGAACGGACCAGCTGCCCTTTATCCCTGCCACCAGAAAATATCTGCATAAGCTGCCCCAAAGCAAGAAACACATACACACAAAGAATCTTTTTGTGCCCCTTAGCGACGTGGAATGCCTGACCAAGTGGGTTGTCAAGGGCACGCTTCCAGAGATATTTAAAGGCGGCGAGGCGGCCCAAAAAGCCGTGGAGCAACTACAAGATATTTGCTCCAGCTGGGATGGCCGCTGGGATGAGCTGGACTTGAGCAAAGTCAAGAGCCTGGCGCTGCAGGAGATTATGGAGAAGCGAAAACAATCGATCAAGATGGTGACGGAATCGCCCTCGTTCAAGTGTCCCAATTTCTTAAAACATGTAAGAACCACCATATCTCTCCACCCAACCCGTAATCCGCCACACTATGAACCCTTCAAAAGCTAACGCGCGATTTTCGTTTCCAGTTTGCCATGTGCCACGACGAATGGCTCATAAAAGAACATATCTCCCAGCTCAAGCAGTCCCTTTCGGACCAGAACCTCCAGCTCCTCCCCGACTATGAACAGCGCATTCAAGTCCTCAAAGAACTTGAATTCATCGACTCGTCCACGCGAATTCAGCTCAAGGGCAAAGTAGCATGCGAAGTCCACTCAGGTGACGAGCTCGTCCTCACCGAACTCATCCTCGACAATGTACTCGCCGAATTCGAGCCCGCCGAGATAGCCGCCCTCCTGTCTGCCTTTGTATTCCAAGAAAAGACCCTCGTGGAACCCACTCTGACGGGCAATCTCGAAAGGGGCCGCGACACGATCATTGCGATTTCGGAAAAGGTGAATGATGTCCAGACAAGGCTACAGGTGATCCAGTCGGCGGACGATTCGAATGACTTTGCCAGCAAGCCTCGCTTCGGCCTCATGGAGGTGGTGTATGAATGGGCACGGGGCATGAGCTTCAAGAACATTACGGGCCTAACTGACATCTTGGAGGGGACGATTGTGCGGACGATTACCAGATTGGATGAGGTGTGCAGAGAGGTGAAGAATGCAGCGAGGATTGTGGGTGACCCGGAGTTGTATGCGAAGATGCAGGAGGCGCAGGAGCTGATCAAGAGGGACATTACAGCTGTGGCTAGTTTATACATGTAATTAATGTCTTTGCAAAACTGAGCTCGTGGTGGGCGGAAGTAATCTGTCAATGCGAGAGTGCCTCATAAACACACACGTATATATCAATGGGGACTTGACGTGATGCATCGGAAATCGGCGTGCAAGAACGGCTGGTATGCGCCCTAAACGGATTTAAAAGCCCAGCTTTCAACTTCCATTCCCATACGTACATATTTCTACTCGTTGTACTAGAACCAGAACTCCTTACGCCAAGCAATGTCACTATTCCCCTGCCCTTGTCTTTGATCCCCCATCTACACAACGCCCTCTAAACCAAACTGTAGAACTCGATGCTGCTATGCCCGCAAAGCCCGCAACCTCTGCTGCAGCAGCTCATCCTCCTGCAGAGACACATCGTTCTTATTCTGAGGCTCCGGATCCGCCGGCGTGGCCTGATTAAGTTGTGCCTTGAGCTCTATGCCCGCATCGTCCGCCAGCTTGCCTAGTAACTCGTGGACGGCATCCTCAGGAACCTGCGCCGAGGTAGATTGCGAAAACGCATCTTGGTAAATGGCGTTCGTCATGGAGTATTCCTCGTTTTGCTCTTTGAATGTTTCCAGGACGCCGAGGCTCTATGTGTATTCATGACAGCCGTTAGTAAGAGTTCCAAACCAGCCGAGGCTTTTGATGCATAAGAATATGGCCATCTTCATCTTCATCTTCATCCTCATCCTCATCCACATCCACATCCACATCCCCATCCACCCACCCCTTTTCCCCCCTAATCAAGACGCATGAAGAGAGTAGAGAGACAAGAAAATATTGTACCTTTGCCGGCGTAGCATTCTTCTGTGCCACACTCATGACTTTTGAGCTCTGCGCCATCATATGCGTCATGCGGTTCATCGCATTATTGGCCTGGATTTGCGCGGCGCTCAGCTCCGCCATGTCGGCGACCTGGTCCATCTGCGAGGCGAGGGCCTGCTTGCTGAGAAGCATCTTGGCCTTTTGGTAGGCCTTTTGGGTTTCACCCTTTTTGAGAAGCTCCTGGATCTGTTTCTTGAGGATGGGGTCCTGCTTCGCGGCCTTTTGGGCCTCGCGACGGGCTTGTTTGGCTTGGAAACGGGCTTGGAATTCGAGTTGGGTATCGCGGGCGAGGGCTCGGTTTGACATTTTGACTGAACGGCGAGTTTTCGATTCGTAGGAAGGCGATGGAGGGGTATTGCGGCGATTGTTAATAAGAAATGGACGATGAAAGGGACTGAACGGCTTTCTTTGATTGTTCGGCCTCGCCGACTCGATTGGGAGTCGTGGATTGCGGGGACGCCACATGGAGTGACGCAACCCTTGCTGATGGAGGCTGTGCACCGCCACAATCTAATCTGTGGTGTGTACCTAGGTACATGAGGGCGCAAAAGTTTGCGTTGCGTTGCGTTGCGTTGTTAACTTGTAAGTTGTAACTTGTAAGTTGTAACAATGTCCCTGTTTGCCAGCTTGCATTTTGACGTCTTGATTCTAACTTTTCTCACCACGTGGATGATGCAGTCTTCCGACGAGTGTCTCACCTCTCTCAAAACCACGACTTGAAGATGAAATGCGTGTCGGAAAAAACATGGCCTCGAACAACGCAACGAGAACCTCGAAAAGCTGCGAATTCAATAAACGAGATTGATCTGCATTGTAGCATCAAGAAGAATCGAGATACCTCAGGTGACATCCATCGGTCAAGACGGATGGATGGACTAATCAGCGGCAAGACAGTCATCAACTGAGATATGCCTGGTCAATGACTTGGATACGACGTCACACTGCCAAGATCAGCTCATGACTGCAACTTATTAAGACGAGATTGAACGGCCAGTATCACTGCAAGTCTTAATTGGAATAAAATCGGAAGGATATATCTTCATAGAGCCGACTGTTTCCTTACCAAGGAGGCGAGACGCTCTTTCAACTTCTGACGCACAAGCCACGACTGGGCTCGCCAATTCTTGGGGGATCCAGGACTGCCTGACAATCTTCTCCAAAGATACCCCTCGTTTCTGTGACAGTCTAAGAAACTTTGGCCCTCGTCAGCTTCGAACGAGAGAGAGTTCTACACCAAGACAAATGGAGTAAAGCCTAAGAAAGCTGAGGTTGCATGCCTGTCTGGCGGATAGTAAGACGCCAAGATGGCACAGGAGCCTTGGATAACTGGGATTGGGTTATAAAGGACTGGATTTCTATTCATTCTTATAAATGATGCTGGGACCCAGTCAGATGCTCCCCAAGGATCCTACACTGTGCAGTATTGCACGTCTCTGACTCTCTCTACTCATCACTCTAAAGGTACCTACATGGACTGTAGTTACATGTAATGTAGTTACATGTAATGATGTGGGCACAGTATGTATCCATGCTCAGCTACCGGTAAGCTCGCGGGCCTACCCGCTTAGTTTCTCGCTGGGGGTTTTCGATGACGGGCTGGTTGTGTCGTTTTCGATCGGCCGGACTCCCAATGGTGATATCACACACCATCGGATGCAGCTGTTGAGAGCCAATAGCATGCTTCAGCCGAGCGTCGTATGGAGAATCTAGACTCTTCATACTGAAGCTTTCTGTGACACCCATTATGCATGCAGATCCGTATGCAGCGATTCGCACAGGATGTCTTGCGGGGGAGGCGAGCATAGACAAAATTATGCCCATTTTAAGGAAGACGAAATTGGCAGCTCTCATGGTCCATCTAATCCGTGGAACCTTTGATACTTGGCATTGGTATGGTGGTGTCTCGCTGCTCTTCTCACATGATGATGCTATTGCAATCATGGCCAGAGCAAGCCTCCAGATCGTCAGGGACAAGGGGAATGCGAGAGACTATGATTATGGTCTATGATGCAAGACTCACGAGCGGCGCAGAATTTGAAAAGGGAAAGCCACCTGCTCAGCACGACGTATCGCATCTATGTGTGTGGGAGGTGTGGTAACTCACGGAAGCTAAGAAGTAGAGAGCTGGCAGAGATCGGGGATCGAATCTTGATGATCGTTATTGTCCAAGATTGGGTCATCGGAGCCGCCGCTACCGTAACGGCATGTAATTACATGAGATATCTCACTGGTCCATGAAATTTGCCACCTGCAGCAAACACTGCGGCAATCCTTTCTGAGGCTGTATGTCGTGCCAACATGACTGTTCGTACGGATCCAATTCGTACGTCGACTGGCAGGGCGCCAGAACCGGTATCTGGGCATCGATGGAGAGGAAGAACTGCAAGATCCACCATCGTTGCCGCAAAAAATACAGCAGTGACATGTGAGAGGCCGCTCGTCACTGAAGTACAAGCGGCACAAGCCCATGTCGCCGTCTCGTAGAGGCCTGGCAAAGAAGATGATGTTTCATAGTAAGAGGTGACGGGGCATTGCCGCTGATATAGCTGGAGAATGTTCCAAAAGATGAGCGACTATTGGCATTTCCAACCCACGAGCGAGGAGGTGAGACGAGGGAAGAAGAGAGTCGCGCAGCGCAAGTATCGTAAGAGACAAGACCAGAATTACTCCCAGAAGTGGAAGCCTCCGGTGTCTCGACTCTCAAGACGCTTGGCTTAGTCTTCCTTTCGCTCAACGCACTTTCGGGTCCTTGAGTTCTTTTTTGCTTGATGGAGAAGCGAATGGAAACTGACGCTGTCGACGGCTAAATAGGAGAAATCTTACGTTTGCGCTCCGAAGCTGCACAACTCGACGACGCGCGCGGCGGAGTTGGGCAACTCGCGTCGCATTCCGAACTTGATCCCAGGGGATTCGACGCTGAAAACTGCCCATCTTGCGCCCTTCAATTTAACCAAGCCGGTAGATCGTGTATCGCGCATTCTCAAACCGTCGTCCTACAACAAATCCATCATGTAGATCCCGGTTGGTGCTGCTCTGGAAAGGCAAGCGAACGCACTTTCTCTTCCAAATATGGCTGTTCACAGATAAAACAGGAGCCAGCCGAGTCTCCAGAAGGCTCAGCGTATTTGTACGCCCAGCGACAATATACGAAGCTCTCAACGCCGGCGCCTTCCCTGCCACCTCAACCCAACGACTACCAGGGACTGGTCTGTGGCAGTGTCTCTGCAGGAGGCCCAGCAGATGGCTTGCCGGCGGCGGATGATAACACGAGACTGCCTAACGCGGGTGTACACGAAATAAACTGCAGCCAAGTGTCACCCGAGTCGTCGTCTCTGACGCACTTGAGCGAGTGTCCGCAAGGCGCTGCGGGTTGTATCGGATATCCCAGACCCCTGTTGGCAGGTAGAACCAGGGTGACAGCTCTCCAAGATGAAGTCTATGGTTTGGATTCTCCATGCAAAGTAAGTTGGATTGGACGGTACAGCGCAAGCCCTCTATTCCAAACTCTATTTACTGAGGATGGAGGCCAAGAAGGCCAAGAGGATTAACGTGGCGTCTGTCTGTAGGACTCAACGGCTACGACTCCCAGTAGTACCAATACGAACACTGGATCTGGGAGTCAGAGAAGCTCTCAATGGGACTTAAGCCAGCTTGTCAGGAATCCCTGTGCAGTAGAAGAACCACCAGCGACTCAGCTTCAAACCCCAGATCTGACGCTTCACCCGCGAGAAGGCCAGATTGCCAGCTTCTCCTCGATCCCGGTATGCGTCACAGATAAAGCGTCTACTTCGCAAGCGCAGGGAATCTCGCCGCTCTTCCAGGCTGCCATGGCAGGAAATCTCACCATCTTGTCCTTTATGGTTCACAATAGCGTCTATCCCGAGTCGGTGAATCAGGAGGGACAGACAATTCTCCACGTCGCTGCCGGTAACGGGCACTACTATGCGGTCGAGTTTTTGATCGGCTTTGGGCTCAATGTGAATGCCCGAGATACCATGGGGAACACGGCTCTGCACTTGGCTATTGCGAACGGCTGGGAGCAGGTGGTCAAGCTGCTGGTTGATGCTGGGGCCGATGTGGATGGATTGAACTGAAGTCTGAAGGTAGTTCCGAAGGCAAAAACATTGAAAGAAACTCTTGTAGCCGAGATGCTGAATAATGCCAGATAGTCGCGTCCAACCAGATGTTTTGAAATTTCATGTACATGCTGCAGCCGACGGTCCACGGAAAATGTCTCTCTGCGTGTCCATTGGAAACTTGAAAGTGACTTGCAGCATCAGAGAAACAACGCATACTCGGCTATCATGCCAACTCGAAGCGGCCCGGGGGCGGAAATATTAGGCCGTGATTGCTGGAACCTTGTCGGTACGAATGATTGAGAAAATGATGTATCAGAGCACAATTACTATTTGCACCACCCAAAAAACCTCTGTCTGTTTGCACGGACTTCTCGATCCAGTTTTTCATTTTTCATCCTTCCCGCACGCAAATTCACCTCCTTTGAAAAAACGAGATTGTCGCCGTCACGATCGATCATTCGATTACTACTTGACCTTGCGGCTAATAGATCCAAAGCTGACGCTGTGCCTGCTCAAGTGACACAAGAAACACCGCGCATACCGTACCTGACGCCGTCGCCTCAATTTGACCCCTCTTCCAACCTGAACAACCTTCTTGCGGACTCCTTCAATCATGTCACCGCCCTTGTTACGGCTCTAGTCGTCGTTATCTGGGGCAAATCATGGCAAAAAGCTACATCTCTGTATGGGATGCGGTGTCTGTCAATGAACCTTGAGCTCTGAAATCACGCCGCACGCTGTTCAAAAAGCTGAGTGTCCACTGTCCACTGTCCGGTCAAGGTCACAGCATCAACTTCACCACGAGCTCTCAAGAGTGAGACTGCTTGCGGAGCCATCTTAAGGCATCATGGCCGTCTCCCGAGCCATCGGTGCACGATATTAATCGTCGTCTGCCCGTCTGCTCAGATAGAAGCTGAGAAATATGTCTCGTGAGTCGTGAGTCGTCAGACAGATAGCCAAGCCCGGCTTTGGAAATTCCTTTGGTATCTATTCTTGTTATGATGCTTGTAGTACTTGTAATTCCTGACTCCTCGAGTGTTCTAAAGCACAGAACAGAGTCTTCAACGTTGGCCATTTCAGTTTGGCTACAGCCTTCTCCATGGGACGTGGAACGTGGGACGACGCCTCGATACATAACTGTGAACGAGACTTCCAAAGTTTCGGCGCCCAGAAAGCCACATCATGATTCAGTCGCCATCGTAATGAGTCAAGCATGCGCTTTCAACATTCGCCAGGGGAAAGTCCGGCACGACTGCTCTGACAGGCCGCCAAGTTGTCACCATCTGAAAGTGCTTCATGCAATTGGGATGCTGTTTCCTCCATGCCGAGTCAAGCACCCACTCCAGTGCCCGGGCTAGCACAATGGCAACGAAGATATCAGCGATCGTCATCTCATTACCAACCAGATGAGTTTTGTTAGCCATAAGACCCTCCAAGACGTCCAGCATAGCCAATGAGTCCGCCTTCCCCCTCTCGATCTGGGGCTTGTTTTGGGGAGCGGGCCGGGAGAAGTTGGGAACAAGTGGAAGATACCTAGACTCGAATGTGTCAATACTCTAGGAGTCCAATGCTGAGAAACAAATCGAAATGGAATGGGGTAAAGAGAATGGCTCGCACCATCGAGCCAGTGTTCCGATTAATTCCTGATTTGCCCAACTCATCCACGAAACAATCTCGGCCTCTTGTTCTGGAGAGCCATTTCCAAGTAATGTAGTAGGTTTCGTTTTGCACTTCGCGAGGTACTTTGCGGAATAGTTAGTCCATGACTAGCTGACTGATTTGGGGTTCATAACAGTCTTGCGACGAGAGCTTGACGAACCAACGCGATGCTAATCGTCTCAGTGAGCTTGATTCCCGGCGCTTCCAGGGCCGGAGTCTTGCCGTTACTCAAAGGAAACTTGTCGATTAACAAATGCCGGCCGATGTCCCTACGCGGTATGACTTTAACCAGTTCGACGGGAATGCCCTGCGCTGCAGCCTAGGACAAGCCTCGTCAGGATTGAATCGTGATGCAGGATGACGCACAGAGGCTGGGTTGTCCTTACCACGATACGAGCAACACGGGTCCGCGGGTTCTCCTAGATCCGTGTGGTGCACAACGTTAGTTGACGAGTGACCATCGGATAACCGACGACGTACCGCATATCCGTAGAGTACAAAAGCCATTGGAGTATATTGTCAGTAAGCTGGCTTGCTGTTGAAAATGACTGCTGCGAAACCACGTCCTACTCAGTTTCCACGGGGCAAACAACCATTACTCGCTTCTTAAAAGACGGTCCATAACAAACGAAAAAGCAGCTAATGAATTGATTGGATGTGTTGTGCGTTGATCTATTCACAGCTGCAATCAAACTTCCTTGCCAGGTTCGTCCGCACTGCATGCGACGCCTGGCAATGGGCATGGATCTGCGTTGCTGGATCGGCCGAGCTTTGAGCGGTCACATGCATCGATTTTGGTAGACTTGTGGCTCATCTTCTGCCAGTCCTTTCCAATAGCCCACCATACATGCCCGTTGTATGCGTCTTAAAGAGGCCGTACTGCAACAACGACCCCATGTCGTTGGTGGCTTGCGTAACGCGTTTGCTGACACCCCCATCACGCCAGGAGTTCGCCGTCACACTGACATGCTTTGAGACTCCATTGGCTCAGCAATCGCTTGGTGACGCGAAACATGGTAAGGTACACAACAGGTTATGGTACATATTCTCCCTATCTTGGTATTGCTTGGCACCCCTTGTCGCGTTTGGGCTTAGGCGCCGAGCTCCGAATGACCCATTCTTCAGACTAGATCTGATGAGATAAATCATAAGGGACGACTCACGAGGACTGCCTTATTGAGACAACTTGGTGGGACGGGTAAAATGCCATGGCGCCCAAGCCGAGAACCAATCCAGCAGCAAGCCAACTGCCGATCTTAGTCTTCGTTTTCTGTTCTGTTCTCTTCTCTTCTCTTCTCTTCTCTTTTCTTTTCTTTTCTTTTCTGTCAGATACGGTTTACTATTCATTATTTACGGGACGGGGCGGGGGCGTTCTCCGGCACCATGAAAAAGACCTCATGAAATTGCCTCAGCCGAGGCACAGTAACAGGTACACACTTCGGTACTGCGCAAAATGGGAAAGGACCGATCAAGTCGCTGGACTTTTCTTCGAGAACACAAGTATACATAAGTTGAAAACTTCGAAAGCCGTATCTGGCAATTGTGGCTCAACTTATGGTTAGGGTTCGTACCTCAACGCCATTGTGGAATCGCCCCCAATGCATTCGCTCGAGCCGAAAATACTGGCTCATGAAAATGGGTTCGTCTGAATGTACAAACGTCAACGTGATGCGAAAGGTCAAATGAAAGTTTGTGAAAATCGCAATGACAACATAAGAAGCTGAAGAATACAACGCAAGAACGGAGTCTAAGAAGGGGACTATCTAATAAGCCCTGGCCCCTGGGACTTTCTGTCGGAGCTCTCTGTCTGGTCAGTGAACCCTAGTCATGACCCTTCCGAGTGATCTTCATCTCATCCACGACCCACGAACTTGGTATCCTGGTGGTAAACGATCGCTCACAAAACTTGACTTTCCGGGTTGACCGTTCGACAATCATGAACGTCGCATGGTTTACCGTTCAGAGCATGAGATCTTCCATGCACTGAAGATATGAAGAAGGTATGAGAGAACCCTCTCCGTACATTTCTACGGCGATTCAAGCACTCGTGATCACGACGAAAGCTCATTACCGGTTACGCGGCGAGTTTTTCCCGATGCTTTCGCCACCACCATCGTCCACTATACTCTCCGCCTCCCCATCTTGCCATTGCAGGCTACTTCCAGGTCATAGTCGCCTTCAAGAAGGCCCTTTATGGCCGGAATCCCCATGCATAAGGATATCCAGCGCAAATGACAAACATTGTCAGCGCCAGCTATCAATCGGGTTCTGGTCCATTCCATACTGGCACTTGTCGCGGTTCGCCAAAAATGTGTCTGCGAGAGAGAGTATGCTGCAAGGGTCGAATATGTGTCTGTTCCGAATTCTGCTTTGCGGGCTTCAAACCTCAAAGAAGATGCTATTACTGTACGCTTGAGGTTGGCCTGTGGCAGGTTTTGCGTCTGCCTTGCTGGAGATTGTTGCTCTTGAGTAAGATCGGGCTCCAGCATCTCAATAGTGCCGGGTGCTTCAGGCTATTCTGCGAGTTGCTATCGCTACAGGTCCCAGGACTCGTCCTCAAGGTGCGGTTACGGCGCATCAGCTGAGGCTGGATGTTCTGAATCGCCTCGAATATCGTCCAAGGTGCCATGACACCATGGTGTTCCATAACACATGGTGAAACTATTCCCTCATATAATTGCAGCGTATTGCAAACACACATCGTCATGTCACATGAAGCAGGTGACACCGTGACAAGCAGTTTGTGATAACAGAAGAGCGCCTCGAACATCACTAATCTGTTCGTCGCATCCGGATCCGACCGTGCCCTGTGTGGCCTCCTTATGCGGACAGAATTTCGCCCTCAACCCGGCCAGGAAGATACCAATGCAGGCCACTCTTACATCCCTCGCTCGTATGATGGGCTGCTCATCGGGAACCCGTAAGTCGTATAGGCGGCATTCAAGTCCATCCATGCCGACGAGTCTGCCGACCTTGGCACGTGGAGCCATCTTCCGAGCCCTCACTCGTCGGCATGGATAGACCAAAATGTCGCCTATACAACATTTGAATTTCCGGAGAGCAGCTCAAACCCACGAGCGAGGGATGTCAAGTTTGACGAGAGCGACTCTGCGGCGATATCGTCTACAGCTGAGGATTTGTATATCTCTGAGCTTCTTGAACCCTTCTTTGAGGAGGGTCGTCGCATAATTGACGTTCCTACTAGGCTACTGCAGAGGTATTCACTGCGACTTCACACTCAGTACCTGATCCACGGGGCGGATCCGGTACCGGAGTCAGTATCCTCACTGACATGGCGAGTTCTGCGGCGTCCAAGTCAATTTCGACCCCTCCCTTATTACCACCGTCCTGACGCCACCTTCGTTCTTTTAATTTCTCCGTCTGCCATTTCTGCAAGGCAATCCGACATGGATGATGGATCAGAGATACAGCCTGCGCAACGACGACATGCTCCCTTGGCATTTCTCGCTTTTCTCGACGAGTCACGACGATGGACCCGAACCCTCTGATGATTCATGAAGAGGACCCTTCTCAACAGTCAATGCGGGAGGCTTCGCAGCTCAGACGCAGCCAGCGAGCCGTTGCTCGCAAAGACAAGACTTTATATCTTCAAATTGCACTTCCGGTGAAAAGAGAGCCCGATCACCTGGTCGATTAGATTCACTGAACTTCAGGCTTCGTAATTTCGGCATACCACCGAAACTGTTCACAGCCTTTTGTAGCCAACATAGCCAAGTTGGCATTACAATTTGAGCATGAAGACGGGTCACGGCATCGAGAGCATGGCCACAGCCCGCATTCTGAATCGCGCCAAAACGAAGAGGAAAGGAAGGGAAGAAGAAAATCACCCGTCTCGGTCCAACTGCTCAAATGGCAACGATGATGACTTGGTCTAGGAAGCCACACGTTTCGAAGTGTCCAGACTCCAAAAGTGTTTAACATCGCTCAGTTCAATTCCCCACTGGACACTGGTGGATTCAACTGCTTCGCGATAGGATTTATTCGCGAGATAAGGCATGAACTTGAACTTCGAGCTGGATCATTCTCTGGGTCAGTCAAGTCAGTGCCCAAATAGTGATGCCAAAACGACCGACGTCTTGATTTATCAAGTCTTGAGATATCTGGTCTTCCGGATTCGGATACATAGGAAGCGCTTGCCTCCTTGGCGTGTGATTGGGATGTTGCGCCATGCAAGAACTTAGAAGTGCATTTGCAACCTGGCCTGAAGACTCGTAAGTACTGGTTCGCCCCTGCTAGTCCAGATTCGAGATGAGTCCGGTGAACCGAGCATCACCACATCTCTCAGTGCCGTTCTCTCTCCTAAACATAACTTGCGAGGTAGGGACTTTTGGCGGCTGATGGAACTTGGTGCTCCAGTCCTGCATGGCTGAGCGTTCACCGGCAAGAGTGTATTTGCCGCTGCGGAAGTAGTAGGAACATCTTTTTTGAACGGACTGGATCGTCCAGCGGTCCAGGTTACGAAGCATTTCGTGACTTCACTGAGCTGTTGAAGCTGTCTACCAACAGTACGCGATGTTTGTTGTTGGTCCAGACGACTCTTTCGTGCCCCGAAGGACGTGATTGCCATCTGAAATGATCTAATTACCGCCTGAAGTTTGAACACGTCTCTCAGGGACTTAATCCTCAAGAACGGCACAGCGTTCCGCGGCAAATTCAACTTGTCAAGAGCTTTGCAGTCCTACGAAACCGACACGATATCCGAAACAGGGCCGCGTTTACATGCTCTCTCAGCAACACGGCACAGTCCGGTATGTCGGGTAGTGTGTGAGTGTGCCTCTGACCCAATTCTCCGGCCGCCGGCCGGCCACCTTGATCGCATGCGTTACTGGCCTAACAAGGCATCGTATTTCATCGTATACGACACCATAGGATGCTCTGACGCGTTGATGTTCTCAGCGTAGTCGACATGGTCGTCGCATGTCTGCCCAGAGCCTACGCAGCTACATGTATGTTGTGAGCTGAAACATCGAGCTCATCTCTCGCTGTCAATACCATGAGGGGCGTCGGGGCGTCGTGACGAAACGAGGTTCCTATCGCCTACGGCAGAGACGCCATCAAACTCAGTCGGAGTCAGGGCAACAGTCGCGGGACTCGCGGCCCATCGGCTCGCCGCGCAAACATGACCAACGCATTGCGCATCGTCGTTCTCCTGGAAGAATTCGGTCGTGACTCGGTATATCCTATGCGGAAAGTGTACCGTACATCGAAATCAGCCTGATCCAAAGCCAACTGAAAAGTCCGCGCGATTCTCCAACGATGACTTCACACCTGGTGCGTATCGGTCCTGAATCCTGATGCTCGAGTTCGATATGATGAATTCGTCGGACAGTTTCTCTAATGCGCTCAATGTTAGTAAGGGGATATAACTCTAGGTCGATCTCACGCTGGCTGTTCTCTGTTCCCAGGTTGCTCTTGCGCAGAAATCAGAAATCAGCAGCAGTATGTGATGCGGACGCGGTTACTCGTGTGTCTGTGGGGAATCGGGATGGGAGACGGGTGTGTCTGACTCTCACTTGACAAGTTTCAGAAGTTGTCCGTGGTCCGTCCTTTTGAGACTTATGTATCAGATCAGCCTGTCTTCCCGATCGGCGGAGGAGCGGACCCGACGACCCGTGCCGTTGATAATGTAGTCCGCGCCACTCAGTCCACATTCAGAACCAGAAGCAGTGAATGCATTCTTGAACAGGGGCATCCCTGAGATGGGGATTCTCATCCTAGCCATGATGCACATTCACAAAGTTCAGATTGTGCAGAAAGAGGCCAGAAGCAGTGGCAACGCATGAGGGATCTGTCTCTCCTGGTCGATTGGTCGATACGATCCGGCACAGATCCGCGTCGCCTCTGTGAAGCCATCAAGGCTGAACATGGCAACAACGGTTGCAGAAGAACGGAGTTGCATTTACAAATGACGTACGAACACCTACTCTGAAGTGTAAGCCATATTGAGCAATGAGACAAGGAGACAGAGAACTTGAGTGTTGAAGTACAATCGGTAGAGTCTCAGTGCTGAGTGAAAGTGAACAAGCTTGTGGAATCTCCAGCAACAAGAAAAGGTATCTGTTCAATGGTTCATCAATGGAATCCACCTCACTAGGTAGGCCCTCACAATATCCACACCCACCTTCAGGAAATAGGCACCGAGCGATTGAAGTGTACGCGATGTGAATCGTGATGCGCGATTGGCCGCCGCATCCGGGGAACAAGGGGCGAGCCGCAAGCCACTTCAATGACGACACCACATCTAACGCCCCAAAGCGCCGATGCGCCAGCTTCATCATGAAAGTTGGAGAAGGAAGGACAAGAAGTTTTCCTTTTCATTTTTCTTCATTCTTTTTTGTTTGTATGTGAATAAACTCTTGCACAGACATTTTCAGAACGAATAATAATCTGCCGTCTGATCACCGCTCTATTCGCAACACTACGTCTCCATCCCGATGTCTTCCGCGCGGATGCTCAACGTGCAGAGCTTTCCGCGCCCGCCACGCCTGGAGAGGACGTCGCGACACCTGCAGATCAAGTACCATGGAGACGTAATCGCTGATACCAAGGAGGGGTTTTGGGCATTGGAAACGCATCACCCGCCAAGTACGTGCATTTGGAGGTTGCTGCAAGCTCAGAGCTGCTGCCTGCGTGCGACACCTATATTTTTTCTTTTTTTGAGAATCTTTCGGCGTCTTCAAATCAACAAACCGTCACTGTCTGCATTCTCCACGTCAACTAACTTGTTTCTTGTCGGGCTGGCCAGCTTACTACCTGCCGCGCTCATCGATTCGCACCCCGTTGATACCCACCAGAAAGCACACAATGTGCGAGTTCAAGGGCCTTGCGACGTACTACAAGGTAGAATTGGCCGGAGGTACCTCATCATCTAATCGCGCGTGGTCGTACGAGCGTCCGACACCTGCATTCGAAGCTATCCGCGGCTACGTCTCCTTCTACGCCGGTCCGTGGGATTGTTTCGTGGATGGCGAGAAAGTCGAGCCTCAGCCTGGGGACTTTTACGGCGGATGGGTCACGTCTGACATTGGAGGGATAGTCAAGGGTCGAACCGGAAACCTGGATCCAATTGTGCAATGAGGGAAAAAAGGTCATCCGACTTGGACGGGGATGTGGGACGCGTGTCGCAATATATGCTTGTATTGTGCGGCGGGACGTTTGCGATGAAAGAGGAAAGGGAATAGAAAAGGCAGCACCTACCCATCAAGAGGGGGTGGCTTGGTGACGGATGCGACAAGATGGAACTCTGTTGAAGATGCAATAGCGATCCTTCATTCCCATGAACACTGCGCTGCAACATTGAGTTTCTGGGGTTTCCCCCTTCCTTTTCTGTGTCTCAGTAACAAACTGACGGCTCTCCGATGATTTTGGGAGCAAAGAGATGTCGGATTCTTCCATTGCTCTGTCTAGCATCCTCGCGAGTCAGTTAAACTTAAAGATAGAAGACGATGAGGCGCAAGGCGGTGATGGTAGAAGATTAATAAAAGAGGCAAGCGCCGAGAAGAAAAAAAGAAGAAAAAATTACCGAGGGGGGTGAAAAGTTCGAAATGGAACATGAGGCGAGAACTTCTAAGTTCTGTTTAAGAGCAAGGGGTTCACGCCTATGGACATGGAGATGGTTGGCTGGGGTTGCTGCTGCTACCTTGTGTACTCCGTACGGTGGATGCGGAGATTGTGCATCCGACAACTGCACAAACATACATACAAACTCTGTACGGAGTATGTACAGTGACGTCTGTTGCCAAAACGTTCCGCGATACCCATCACTGCGTGCTCACTGCTACCCAATGTAGGTATGTCGAGTCAATAAATGATGACTCCGGTGCATCTATCTGTACAAGGAAAACCCGGGACCCCGGCCGTGAAGACTCAAGACCAGTGTAATCTTATCGGCCAGGAACTGCCCTGTGATTTTGACAGAGCACAAAATGAGAGTCCCATTTCGACGATATGTTCCCCAATGGACCGAGATGGCGGCGCGTACCGGTTGCCGAAAAACCTTGCCGGAGAGGTTCTCGCTTCAAAGTTCATAAACACGTGTCCGGTCTCAAAATGGACATGTCCGGGACTTGAAAAGAGGCAATTATGTCGGGCAGGGGCAACTCGCAACGTGCAAGCCTCGGAATGGAGTGAGCATTAATGATAAGACGCAGAAGCGACGGCAAAGTCTCTGCGCGAGCGAGCTGTGCAAAGAAGCTTTCACTCTGACGCTCTGCAGAGTCCAGACTGCAATATCGGCCACGTGTGCTCCGTAACTCCCCCTCCCGCATCCCATAAACGGTCTTGCAGCCAATCGCGTCGCAGCATAATGAGGAATCATACTCCGTATGCCCTACTATAATTGGCGCAGTGCTAGAAGTACCGGCAACTTTCAAGTGAAAAAAGTTTTGAACACTCCATGTGTCACTCAAAGTCGTACAGAGCGCGTGACCTGAAGCGAGTCGTAACTTGTAAGACCGTCTTTGGGATGCACTCCGTACAGACAGGTACAGTAGAGTGCGCGTGGCACGCCAGCTCATCTTGGACCGTTATGCTATCATCTATATCCACCGTTGAGATCTTCTTCGTCTCTCCACCGGCCCCAACTCGAAACCTAGGTACATACCTGATGCGACACTTGGTACATTTGAGCTACGGAGTACATACAATATGTACATACATTAGGTACATAAGCCGGCTGAATCTCCGACCCCGCCCTGCCAATCCATCGGGCAGGGGTCCACATTTCACAAGGCGCTCCTTCCCTGCGGTGCGGGCCAGCGCCCTAGCTCGCGTTTGCGTAAGTGCATCAGGCAGGTGCGCATGAAGTTGACGATGCAGTCTTGACAATGGTTCGGTCGCCAAGCCACGACGGTGTTAACCGTAGCACAGCCATTCCCATCGTATTTGGCAGGAACGGGCCTGCGCTGAAACGTGTACATACATACATACCTACTGGAGACATGCTGCTGTCAAGCCGACCGACCCGCAGCGTTCGGGAGAGGTCAGGACTCAGGAGATGCCGGGACCGGCAGATTGGTTCGGTCGGGCAGAAGGGAAGGAGCAGCCGTCGTGATGTGATGACACCCGGATCCAGGAACACTAATCGACTTGGCCCGTCTATTTTTCTAGTGTTTGTCTTCCAGACGTCGTCAGTACCAATATCGTTTGCCCATTAAACCACGGGCGACCCTCCCGATCTTGATACCGTGCCGAGACAAGGTCAATTCTCGCCACCTTGTCACCTTGATGTCGCTCATTCGACCACGACGACTAATCAATCGACCTGTTGACAAACTCTTCAATTGATCACTCAGCAATCCTACAAGTCCGCCAACGAGATCGCGCGTCTGAAATCCTGAAGCGACGTCCGTGGTACTCTCTCGTAGCGACCATTCCGACCATTCCGGCCGCGCGGCCTGCTGTTCGAAGCAACCCGCGCAGCGGCCAACACGACGGCCATCAGATTCCATATACCTCGCCATGGATTTCAACACAAGCTTGTTGATAGAATCCTGGACTTTGTACGCCACGGGCGTGCTGATCGTCGCCGCCCGATTTATATCACGGCGCATCAAGCTGGGAAAATGGAGGCATCTGATGCTGGATGACTATTTGATGCTTTTTGCCCTCGTTCGTCTGCCTCAGCTTTATTCGCCCTTGCCTTTCCCGTTGACTTTGCCCAGCTAACGACGATCGTTTGTTTCGACATCTTCTTCACGCTAGGTCAACTTCACCGGCGTAGTCATCTCCATCAACGAAGTAGCCAAGAATGGCAGCAATTACATGTCTGCGGAAGAAGCCGCTGCTCTGACCCCAGAAGGTGTTCATAATGCTATCTACGGCAGTGTTATGACTTTTGTGCTGGAAATTTTCACAATTACGGGTACTTGGACCATCAAGGCCTGTCTGTTGATTCTCTACGCTCGTCTGACGTGAGTTCATGCTTTTTACTTGCTCTTTGTAGCGACTTCCGCCCTTTTTGGGAACCTAGACGCTGATACAGTGATGCTTGGAATCTACAGGAGAGGCACCCTCGCACAACAGAACCTGATAGTCAAAATCGCCGCGGTCTACTGCGGTCTGACGTATGTAGTAGTTATAATTTTGTTCCTGTTCTTCTGGTGCCATCCGACATACGAATATTGGGCCGTACCAGTCAGGATCGAACAATGCGCCACGTACTACAACCACATGATCTTTGCGACAGCATGCAACATTTCTTCCGACCTTCTTCTTCTCGTCATCCCCGTTCCTATCATCCTGAAAACGCGCCTGCCGAGGAAGCGCAAGATCATCCTCATCTTTATCCTCGGCCTGGGAATCTTCAACATCCTCGCGGCCATTCTGAACCGCTATTATAATTTCAGCAACCCCAATTCATACGTCTTTCTGTACTGGTATGTCGCGGAAGTAGGCATCGCAGTCCTTGTCGGCAACTTACCGCTATGCTGGCCTGTCCTGCGACTCATCTGTGGCTTCACCGAAAAGACCCAGACGCCGCAGTATCATGGGCAGACCATTAGCGGGAGTAGCCGCAAATACAGAAAGTCTAAAAACATATTGAGCACGACCGCGCTAGGCCCAACAATGTGGGATCAGCTGGACGACCAGGACGACGCTTCTGTAAAACACAAGATGTCGCACGAGCTCGACGAACCTTCAAGTCAAGGCAGCCAGATTGAGCTGACTATGCAAAGAGTTCAACATAATACTCATCCTCAACACCAAGCTGCCGCTAGCGCCTTCCAGGAACCACCAACTTGGGGGCAACCAGCACCCGACCTCAGCGAGCGCCAAGCGCGCGACACGAGGAGCTGCATGGCAGGGGACAAGATTATGGTTGTCACGACCGTGGATATCTCCTCCACACATAACCTTCAACGGAAGGACTAGTTCTCCATATTTATTTCCTTTTCTTTTATCTATTTCTGCTCACTTTCACGCGATGCATATAGAAGAGCGATTTTGACCTCGTTAGAGCATTGAGCCACGGCTCCTTGATTTTGTACATTATTTTCTTTCTTCAGTGGTCATTTATCATGTAGGTCGGGTCGATGGAGTTTGGGGACATGACGAAGAAGACGCAGCTTTGGTGATGGAGACCATTTTTGGAGATACCCCCTCATCTCACTTTCTAGGATTTAGACAAGACCGGAATGTACGCTAGAGGCAATTGGATTACAGTCACGAGCCTGCCAGAACAATTTAACTCTTTGGGGACCAATCTGCAAGTTCCTGCTATTACCTACGGCGATCTCGAAACACACTTGAGATATGAAGCTACATAGGTATCCGACGATGACCGACGATCAGACGATGATCATATGAATACTCCGTAACTCCGTGGAGTCTGGAGATGGCGTGCATTACCTCCAGCACACTTCTCAAGTTCTCCACTGTTACCGACGATCAAGCAGAACTAGACATTTATGATTTTAGACTGGGACAAGCATTTTAGACTAGGGCAAGGATCTGTACGGAGTACGGGTGGTCGGTCCAGTGCAGATCAGCCCCGGGGTTGAAAAGCGGCTCCCATTGCTCCTGAGAATCTTCGGGACCGAGGTCTAAATGTGGTTTCATGTAGGGTGCATAAACCGGTTTCATAAGTCATGACGTAAACTTTTCCAAATTCCAATCCATAACTCAAATTATATGTACTCCGTATGTACATACATACTCGGGATTTTCGTGCTTCATTTGGTCTGACTGTTCACCGCGGATGTGCAAGGTGCCTCTATTTCCCAGGAGTCCAGGACCCCGCGGCCGTGAAAAAGGATCGACGAAAAATAAAAGCTTTAAAGCTTTAAAAAGACCCGTCATCCCAAAGGCCCAAATGCAAAGGCGCGCTAGCTGTGACTCGGGAGTCAAGCGGTTACGCTACTGCGTGTGGGAGCTTGGATCAACGGGTCCCAGCCGCACAAGCCAAGCCGCGTTCGTCCCGCATTGAGGCCGTGTGATCGTGTGATCGAGATGCCGAGGTATGTACATAGGTACATACATACAGAGAACATACTCCGTACAGAGTACTCCGGAGTCCGTATGTATGTAGGTACATTGTACCAAGAGACAAAGGCCAGATCGGACGAGGCCAGTAGGGGACGAAAGCTCGCCACGTGGTATTAATTTCAAAACCTTGAGTATTTACGGAACATATGGATTCTTTATTTATTCTTCGTTGCTGTCAATTTGCACGGGCGCGTACCTAGTCGGTATTGCTCATGGGACTACAGAGGTAACTTCGGTTGTGGGAAGTATTTTTCCCCATTTCAGGCAGGACTCAGGGGCCAGAATCATGTCGTGCATGTGTACCTATGTACATACTCCGGCACTTCGGGTATCTCGTGGATCCAGTTCTCCAATCCACTCAAAGGACCCGAGTAGTCGGCCACTACTGTGTACTAGCTGTATAGTGCATAGGCACGCATGAATGCATGTACGGAGTACTAGGGGGGTTTAGTTTAGTCAACCCGGCCGTCTCGAAGTGTCTCGACGGGGGGGACACCAAGGGAAATTCTGTGACTTAGATTTTTGCAGTGGCTACACTGAATATTATGTCGCGTTATTTTTCCCTGTTGACGGCCTCGAGAATATGTATGAAAG